>RJWJ010002352.1:0-103022 GCA_004363605.1 Indri indri
TATATATTTTTAGCTGTCCAATTAATTTCTTTCTATTTTTGGTAGAGACGGGGTCTCGCTCTTGCTCAGGCTGGTCTCGAACTCCTGAGCTCAGGACAATCCGCCCGCCTCGGCCTTCCAGAGTGCTAGGATTACAGGCGTGAGCCACCGCGCCCGGCCGACATACTTTTTTTCTTTCTTTTCCTTCTCTATTTCTTTCTTCCTTCCTTCAAACTTTTTTTTGAGTATTTAACATATTCCATGCGCCATTTTATTTTATCTTATTTTTTTGAGACAGAAGTCTTGCTCTGTCATCCTGGGTAGAGTGCAGCGGCATCATCGTAGCTCACAGCAACCTCAAACTCCTGGGCTCAAGTGATCCTCCTGCCTCAGCCTCTCGAGTAGCTGGGACTACAGGTGCATGCGCCACCATGCCTGGCTAAGTTTAATATTTTTAGTAGAGACGGGGTCTCGCTCTTGCTCAGGCTGGTCTCAAACTCCTGAGCTCAAGCGATCCTCCCACCTCAGCCTCCCAGAGTGCTAGGATTACAGGCGTGAACCACCATGCCTGGCTAATGCACCATTTTAGATGTTGCCTTCAATAAGACAAGCAAGATCCCTGAGTAGGGCCACCGCTTGCAGTTACACAGGTTGTGCACTGTGCAAAAACATTAGACCAAGGTGGCAGGTGGGACTGAAATTCAGCCTGAGCTCTGCCTGCCAAGCTACATTCCTTGGTGTGGTGTGGTCTGCCGGGAGGAAGAGCTGTCTTTCTAATTTACTCACAGGTGCTATATAGGCTAGCTGGGGCTCTGTCCAGGCCCTCCCGAAGTGCACAGTCCAGAAAGAGAGATGCACAGTTAGCAAGCAAATGTGTAAATGTCTAATACAATTTCTAATAGGGCTAGGAAGACAATATAGAAAGACAAGTTCTACAGACAAGGTCAAGGAGGGCCTCTGTGACCAAGTGAAGCTGAACCTCAGAGCTGAATGACAGGAGAAAGCGCCCATGCAAAGCTTTGGGGAAAGAACATTCCGGGCAGAGGGAACAGCCAGTACAAAGGCCCTGGGGTGGGCATGTGCTTGGCATATTAAAGGAACAGTGAGGACGCCCATGTAGCTGGAACAGAGTAAGTGGGGGACAGAGGGAGGTGAGGGCAGGAAGGTAACAGTGTTGCTATAGTTGGAGATGGTTTGTCTGTTTCCAGCAAAAAAACGTATGCTGGAATTTGATTCCTAAAGTGGCAGTGTTGGGAGGTGAGGCCTAGTAGAAGGTGTTTGGGTCACGGGGGTGGATCCCTTAGGAATGGCTTGATGCTGTTCTTGAGGCAGTGAGTGAGTTCTCTCTCCCTTGAAGCTGGATGAGTTCTCAAGGGAACAGACTAGTTCCTGAGAGAGTGGGTTATTATAAAGCCGGGGCGCTCCTCGGGTTTCCTTGTCTTTGCACGTGTCCACTTCCCCTTTGACATTCTCCATCATGGTGGGATGCAGCAAGAGCGCCCTCGCCAGAAGCAGTGCCATGCCCTTGAACTTCTCAGGCTGGAGAACTGCGAACTCAACAGACCTCTTTTCTTTATGTATTAACCAATCTCGCGTATTCTCTTACAGCACAACGAAACGGACAAACGGGAGTAGAACACGCAGGGCCTTTGGACCTCCAGGAGGATGTTGGCTTTTATCCCGAGTGAGGTGGGAGCCATGGAGGGTTTTAAGCAGAGGAGGGACGTGCCCTGCCTCAGGCTCACAGATCAGCTAGGAGCCCAGTACGGCTGCAGCGGAATGAACAAAGGGGAGAATGTGATGACGGGGGGTGGGGGGGGAAGAGGTCACGGGGACAAACTGCGCGGGAGCCTTACAGATTGGGGAAGAGTTCAGATTTCATTTTTAAGTCACACATCCGAAGTCACAGAGGATGGGCCGGGTGCCGTGGCTCACGCCTGTAATCCTAGCACTCTGGGAGGCCGAGGCGGGCAGATTGTTTGAGCTCAGGAGTTCGAGACCAGCCTGAGCAAGAGTGAGACCCCGCCTCTACTAAAAAATTAGAAAGAAATTAATTGGCCAACTAAAAATATATAGAAAAAATTAGCTGGGCACGGTGGCGCATGCCTGTAGTCCCAGCTACTCGGGAGGCTGAGGCAGGAGGATCGCTTAAACCCAGGAGTTTGAGGTTGCTGTGAGCTAGGCTGACGCCACGGCACTCATTCTAGCCCGGGCAAAAGAGTGAGACTCTGTCTCAAAAAAAACAAAAAAAAACAAAGTCACAGAGGATGGATATGTCCCCAGGTCTGCCTGACTCCGCAGCCCAAGTGCATAACCATGAAGCTGTCCCCTAAGCAATGCCACCTCTCTGGGCCCCAGATGTCTGCTCCGCAGATGAGGATATTCCAGCCACCTTGCCTGGTGGTGGTGAGGTTCAAATTACACACCAGATTACATTTTTCTGTGAAAAGGGGACTTTCTGGTCCCTCCCTACAGATTGTCTCTTCCAAGGGGCCAACCTAGATTCAGTTGAGCCCAGTTGGCTGTACCCATCCTTGGGCATCCATGTGTTCGTGCATTCATTCATTCATTCATTTATCTTCTTCTTCTTTTTTTTTTTTTTTTTGAGACAGAGTCTCACTCTGTTGCCCGGAGTACAGTGCCGTGGCATCAGCCTAGCTCACAGCAACCTCAAACTCCTGGGCTCAAGTAATCCTACTGTCTCAGCCTCCCGAGTAGCTGGGACTACATGCATGTGCCACCATGCCCAGCTAATTTTTTCTATATAGATTTTTAGTTGTCCAAATAATTTCTTTCTATTTTTAGTAGAGACGGGGTCTCGCTGTTGCTCAGGCTGGTCTCCAACTCCTGACCTTGAGCGATCCAGCCACCTCAGCCTCCCAGAGTGCTAGGATTACAGGCGTGAGCCACCACGCCCGGCCCATTCATTTATCTTCTAACACCTCCTCTGATATCGCCTGGTCTGGCCCCATTATCACTCACCTAGACTAGTACAGTCCCCTCTTGCAGGTTTCAGGCTTCCACGTGCGTCCCCCACAGCTTCTTGTCAAGACAGCAGCCAGAATGACCCTGTAAAACACAAGTCACATCACTCTGTCTCTGCTCTGATCCCTCTCAGGGCTGCTACCTCACTTTGGATAAAAGCCAATGTCCTCCACGTGGCCCACAAGCCCCAAAGGACCTACCCTGTCACCTCCCAGTCCTTACTCCCTCCAACACACCAGGCACAGTCTAGCCTCAGGGCCTTTGCACTGGCTGTTCCCTCTGATATACACCTGACTCATGCCTCACCTGTTTTAGGTGGAATATATATTTCATTTATACCTTGTTCATTATCTGTTTTCTGAGAAGACAAAGAATTCTGTCTTACTCATCCCTACATCCTTAGTGAATAGAACAGTGCCTGGCACATAGCAGATGCTCCATAAATACTTGTTGAATGAATGAATGGATGAATGATCCCATTCATTCATTCATACTCAACTAGCCCGCCAGTCCCTGTGCTTGGCTCTGATGAAGTAAGGGGCATAGGCCATAGTCTCTGCCCTCAAAAGGGTCTTTTCTCTCCAGCAAAAGTGCAAGCCCCAATCCGTGGTCCCCTCCCGGCCTCATGCTGGGCACATAGTAGGTGCTTTGTCTAGCAGTGAAGGCAGGGACAGCAATTCCCACTTCTTTCATTGTTGCTTTGACGTTCACTCCCTTGATGAACAATGATGCTCAACACCTTTCTATACATTGATTAACCACCTGGACGCACCTTTCTGTGAATGGCCTGTGTAAGTCTTTGCCCATTTTCTTTTTAATGCATGGCCTGTTTTTAATTGCAAGGCCTTTTTTCTTATTGATTTATGCTAACTCTTTACATCTTCTGGACAATAGTCTTTTTTGTTGTTGTTGTTGCTGAGACAGAGTTTCACTTTGCTGTCTGGGCTAGAGTGCCATGTTGTCAGCCCAGCTCACAGCAACCTCAGACTCCTGGGCTCCAGCGATCCTCCTGCCTCAGCCTCCTGAGTAGCTGGGACTACAGGCATGCGCCACCATGTCTGGCTAATTTTTTTTGTTTTTAGTTATCCGGCTAATTTCTTTCTATTTTTCGTAGAGACGGGGTCTTGCTCTTGCTCAGGCTGGTCTCGAACTCCTGACCTCAAATGATCCTCCCACCTCGGCCTCCCAGAGTGCTAGGATTACAGGCGTGAGCCACCACGCCTGGCCGACAATAGTCTTCTATTGGTTCCCTCATCTCTCTATCCATAGCACCCATCACAGAGTCTAGCACACAGTAGGCACTCACTGAATATTTGACAAACAATAAATTCTAAATGAAAAAACCAGTATTACCCCCTCCAGTTATTTTATCACACTCAATGATGCTAAAAAAAAAAAAGAAAAAACACAATTCTCATCATCCTTCATTATCCCCCTCCCACCCCTCTGGCTCTACCCACTGGGAGGCAGGACGCTAAAAACAGGAGACTGGAACTTTGCTTCATTTTTTATTAGCTGTGTGACTTTGGGCAAGTGTCTTAACCTCTCTGAGCCCCAAGGAAATCACGCATGTGAATAAGCGTCCCATAAATATTGGTGACTCTTGTTACTATTGCTACCTCTACTGTCTGCCAGTCAGTCTCCAAGATGCCTTCTTTTCCCCGTTGTCAGTTCCCCATCTCCTTACTCTCTCTGCCCACACCCACTGCCCCGATTCAAGCCGCCTCCTGTGTCCTCACCTGTGAAGGGGGAATAACAGCAGCGAGGAAAGTGGGGGAATTAATGAATTTGCCTTCCAGGCCATAAGAGGCCTCGCAGCCTGGGTTCAAATCCCACTCCTGCTCCTTACCAGCTGTGTGGCTGTGCGCAAGTCACTTCACTTCACAGGGCCTCAATGTCCTCATCTGAAAAATGGGCAGAATTCTTGTCCCTCAGGGTGCTTGTGGAAATGCAAAGAGATTATGCATGCAACAGGCCTAGCACTCTGCCCCAGACTCCATTTAAGGAAGCTGTTATTATTATTGTCATTGGTATTGTTGCCTCCTCCCTTTCCCAGCCCAGGAATATCCCAGCCCTTCCTGCCTGCTAATGCCTACTCAGGCCAACTCCTCCAGGCAGCCTTCCTGGCTTGCCCCGGCCTGTTAGAACCGCCCCTGCGGTATAGACAGCTCAGGCCCATGAACTTAATTACATGCTGTTCTAGCAGAACTCTTGTCTTCCAGTCTCAGGCTGTTATTTAACTTCGTGTCTCTATTTTAAAACATAAACCAGATGGCATCACTCCCCTGCCTGAAACCTTACAACGGTTTCCCACCTTCCAGGGGAAAAACTCCAGCCTCCTTACTGTGACCCACAAAGCCCTGCAGGATCGTGGCTCTGGCTTTGTCTTCTGCCCAGACGTGCTATTCCAAGCTTGGTCCAGCCTCAAGGCCTTTGCCCTGGCTGTGCCCCTTGCCCGATTGCTGCAGGGCTGGCTCCTTTTGTCATCCGGACCTCAGCCCATGAGCGTCGCCTGCCCACAACTACTCTGTCATGCCGCCCCCTCATATTTTATTCACAGCACTTAACACAATCTGAAATTATCTTATTTACTTGCTGCCTTGTCAGTTGCCTGTTCCCCCTGCCCCCCCATGAGAATGCCAACTCCCGAAAAGCAGGAATTTTTGTCTTTTTTATTATCCCATCCTCTGTGCCAAGAACAGTAGTACCTGGCACATAGTAGGTGCTCAACAAGTATTTGTAGAATGAATGAATGTGGCTTATGTCCTCATTCTGATTGCTCTTGGAGTCCCCCATCCTCAAAACAGCCCCCCAACATGCCTGCTGTGGGGTCGCCTCCCTGCTTTCCCTGTCTCCCCTCGCACCCGAGCACGGGGATAAGGAAGAACAGCTTTAGCCTGGGCACCGAGTTTGTGGCTGGAATTTCAGCATCCCCACTCCATCCTTGGGAAGGACGTCACAGCCACACAGAAGCCCAGTGCGGGGAGGAGGAAGAGGGGAAGGGAGTTCCCCGGAGCTCCCACAAGCTAGTGGAGGTGGGGGGGGACACCACGCCCAGACTCCCCCTTCCACTAAGGTATTGCCTTGGAGAGAAGGAAGCCTCTGATTCACTCTTGAAAAACCGGCTCCTGGGTGTTTCCGGGGAGAACGCCTACTGCCCAGCCTTGGCGCCGGCTGCCTAGGGGACCCAGTGGACCCAGAACCCCAGCATCCAGGCCCCCTGCCCGTCTCCCCCGTGCATGTTGCTCTCTTCTCAGGTATTCGGGCCTTGCCTTTCCAGTTCAGGAGAGAAGGGAGTGGAGGCAGCTTCCTGTTGGAGCAACTGGTGTCTGGCAACCTCTGGGGGTTGGGAGGGGCAGGGGAGGAAGCAAAGACCAGCAGGTGTGGCCCAGATGGCGAGTATGAGGTGGGGAGGCGGGTGGGAAGGGGCTGGTCAGGAACACTGGGGCCATGGAGGCACTGGGCATCCAGTCTAGTGGTTGAGACTGCAGTTCTAGACTCTGAGGCATGAGTTCCAGTCCCGGATCTGCCACTGACTAGCTAGCTGTGTGACCTTGGGCAAGTCACTCCACCTCTCTGGGTCTGCTGCCTCACCTCTAAAAGAAGTTAACAGCACCTCCATGAGGTGTTCTGATTCAATGATCCGCATGGTAAATGCGTGACACGGAAGCGCTCGATAAATGCTAGCTGGGCTGAGTTTCTCATATTGTTATTCTCCAAAGCTTGGTCCTCGCCGCGTCCCCCCAGGCCCTGGGGGGTTCAGCCGCGGTCAGCTCATGGGGGAGGTGCCCGGGCAGGGGTCAGAAATACCGACCCCGCGCCCGTCCCCGCCGGGACGGGGACTGTCCAGAGGGAGGAAGGGGGCAGGGGCTCGGCACGGCTGGAGACCCCTGCCCGGGGGCGGGAAGGGAGCTGCCCCGCAGGGAAGGGGCCTCGGGCATCCCCGCTCCCAGCCCTGGACCTCCAGTCGCGTCCACGGGGCCGGCCCCACCCTGCACGACCGGCCGGATCTCTGCGGGTCCGCGTCCCCCGGGGTCCGCGCTGGACCCCCCACCGCGGGCGGCCGCACCCGTCCCGCGAGGGCCACTCACCTGCACCGCCGCCGTCCCGCGCGCTCCCGGCTCGGCCCCTCCGCAAACTCCGGCCCGTGCCTCTCCCGCAGCGACGGCGGGGCGGGCTGGGACCGACGCCGACAGCCGACCAATCAGCGGCGGCGGCCCGTTGCTCTCGGCCAATCAGCGCCGCCCGCTTCGGGTGGGCCCGACGGACACATTCCAGAGGGATCCCTCCGCCGCGCCCGGCTTCCCGGCGCCCCCCGCGCTCTGGCGAAGTGGGCCGCTCCGCCCGCCCAGGCCGCGGCGGCTGTACCACCGCGCGACCGCGGAGGGGGGTCAGCTGCGGCTGCCAATCGCCGGGGAGGAAGGACAGCGAGCGGCCAATGGGAACCTGGGGCCCCTGCACCACGTGCTGTTGGCCGAGTGTCAGTCCGGGGTGCCCTGAGTGGTAAGGGACAGGGGACGGGCCGTGGAAGTCAGGTGACCGAGGCCGAGTTTCGGGGACAGGATGCGAACTCCGGACGTGCAGGAAAGTGGGCACTTTAGGAGACCTGCGGGGGGTGCCTATGGCAGCTCCCAACCCAGTTCCCCGTCTGGCCTCCTCTGCCCCAGCCGGGACATCCTCCCACGGATGAAAAGATGCATTCATTCCAGGCGGGCAGGCGGGGGACTGAGATGAATAGGGAGGGTCCCGAGTGTCCCTGCTTCCTGGGGTATACAATGGACAAAGGCATCCATCCATCCATCCATCCATTCACGCATGTAATATTTAATGTACCCCCTGCTCCGTGCCAGGCTCTGTCCTACCTCTATAGATACATCAACGAATGAGCCGAGTGTGTTCCTGGTAGAGGGAACAGCGTGTGCAGAGGCCTGGAGGCCAGAGAGATGCAGCACACTTTAGAACGGTGCAATATGGTGGGAGCTAGCAAAAGGCACAATGGAATGGAACACGAGGTGAGATAGTCTATTCACTTGTTGCTTCGTATGCGCTAGGTTACAGAAGGTCCCCAACCAGCCTCTGCCCTCAGGAAGCTGACCTTTCATGGGCCTGTCTCCTCCATCTGACTGCGAGGGCGGAGGCTGAGTCTCTCTTGTCAACCACTCACCGCCACCCCAGGCTGGCACGGAGCAGGGTCTCGGCAAACCTGTCTGGATGAATGGACCCGGTAGAGTTTATGAGGAGATAATCACACTATCAACAGGTTTGGCTTGTAACTGGGATTTCTCAGGCCAGCCCAGGTCCCAAGAAATAAAGTCACAAATGCACCTTAAGCAGGCCAGGACCCTCACTTCCCAGGACAGGTGAGATTTCCTTGTTCTAGTTCAAATCCAGCCACTTGGGCAGTTGGGGCTGGACTGGGAGGTCGCTGTGTGTTCTGGGAATTGTAGTTCTTGGAGGCCTGTAATCGCTGCAGCTGTGCTCAAGCCTACTTGAATGACTGGCTCTTTGCAGCCCCCCGGGTTAGCTGCGTCTCCGCCCCGCCAGGACCAACAGAGGCGAAAAGCGAAGGGGAAGATTGGGCTTTGAGCTCATCCGCTGAGCGCTGCCTGGCTGGCCCCACCCAGCTGGCAAACACTGAGCTCGATCTGGCGGGCCAGGCAACAGGCACGGCTATTGTCCCTCCCTTCCTGTTCTGCTGATCTCTGCCACCTGCACTGAGCGATCAGTCGCCTTGCTGGGCCAGTGCCCTCCGTGGGACTGTGCCCACTGTCCTGCTTGCGCCTGCATCTGAGCTGCCCCCTGCACAGCTGGAGAGGGCAGGATGCAGGGCCTTGGAGACAGCATGAGCTGCAGAGTCCCAAGCCAGAATTCACCTGCCTTTTGTTAACTGATGAGGAAGTGCCCAGAGAGGGGGTGATGGGATTGCCCAAGGGCACAGAGCAGCGCCGGGCACCTCCTACCCGATTTTATAGCTCAAGGGGCATGCCTGAAAACTGAGGCTGGGAGGCCCAGCGGGTGAGGAGTTCAGACTTGAGTGCCACCTTTGCTCCTTTGGGGGAAAAAAAGTTCTCATTCTGGAATGCCAACTAGTACACGCAGAAGGAAAGGTTGAGTTAGAAAAATCACCATTTTGTTAGGTGGGCATCATCGCGCATGCCTGTAGTCCCAGCTACTCGAGAGGCTGAGGCAAGAGGATCCCTTGAGCCCAGGAGTTTGAGGTTGCTGTGAGCTAGGCTGACGCCACTGCACTCTAGCCAAGGAGACAGAGCAAGACTCCATCTCAAAAAAAAAAAAAAAAAAAAAGAAAGAAAGAAAGAAGAAGAAAAATCGCCATTTTGCAGCCACCAGTGGAGTGATTGATTGAAGGCAAGACTCATCAGTGGGGAAGTGGATATTCACACAGTCTCAAAGGGTTAGCCACTGGCTCCAGGATGCACGGCAACTCATGAGTTTGGAGCCTTAAAACCTAGGACAGGAGACATCCCTCTGGGGGATGAGTTCTACTTTCTTCAACTTGGCACCTGACCCTGAGATGTGGGGGACAGGGTGGACCAAGGAGGGACATTGCTGAGGGACATAGCCCTGGCCAGGGTGATCCTGGTGCAGGAGGGGGGGCCCTGACTGGGCTGAGTCTTGGGGCCTCGGGTTACAGCCCCAGCTCTAGCACCTGCCTTTGACTGCTGGCTTTTAGGAAGTCACAATTAAACCCGGCTGCAGTGTAGGTCATACTATTTTCTGGAGGGCCCTTTGCAGCAGCAAAGAGAAAGAAATGGTGACAGCAGTGATAATAAAGGCTGATGAGTGCTGAGCCCCGGGATGCATCAGCCCTTGTCTCTGAACTCCTGAGTCGTGTCTCTCACTTGCTTTCTCTGTGAGGATGTCTCGGGGCATCTCAAACTGAACCTGTTTGGAATGGCTGACACCCCAAAACCTGCCCTTCACCCCGTCTTCCCCAGCTCAGTGATGACAATGCTGTCTTTCAGTTGCTCCAGCCCCAAACCTTGGAGTCAGCCCTGATTTCTGCCTTCCTCTCACAGCCCAGCTTGGATCTATCAGCACATCGTATCAGTGCTACTTGCAAAAATACACCTCGATGCCAGGCACAATGGCTCAGCTGTAATCCTAGCATTTTGGGAGGCTGAGGCAGGAGGATCACTGGAGCCCAGGAGTTTGAGGCTGCAGCGAGCTGTGATGACGCCACTGCGCTCTAGCCTGAGCAACACAGCGAGACCCTGTCTCAAATGAATGAATGAATGAATAAATAAATAAATACATAAATAAAGCAAGCAAGCATCCCGAATCCTTCTCCATCGCCTCCTGTGCCCCCACCTGCTCCAACCCCATCATGTCCCCCTGGTCCTCTGGCTCTGCTCTTCCCTGCCACGGCAGCCAGAGGGCGCCTGTGAGCACCCGAGTCAGGTCAAGTTCCTTCTCTATTGAGGACTCCCCACTACCCCTCTGCAACCCGGAAGCCTCGTGTCTTCCAAGAACCTGTCCCTGTGAGTTGCAGCATTTCTTCTGGAGTCTGGCCTGGCCACAGAAGGTGTCCAGCATAATATTCCCGAAGATAGTTGGGGCCCCATAAAGCAAATCACCCAGGTCCTGGCTCTGACTTACAGGAAAAAGCAAATCTGGCTGTGTTCCTCCTGACTCAAACTCTCCCAACTGGCAGCTTCTCTTCCACTTCAGGCATGCAGGGCCTGGCCTGTCTCTGGACATACCCGGCCTGGCCCTGTCCTGCTGTCTCTGTTCCAGCCACACCCAGCTTTGGGGAGGGTGTGAAGAGGCGCACAGTTGGCAGGTTAGCCTTGCTGGGTCCATGACCTTTGTCTGCCTACGAGGCCCTCATCCCTGGGGCCTCAGCTCCAGCCCATCCCTGAGCCCTGATGAGCTCCTGTCCCTTGGCCTTGGTGCCCAAGGCCTGCCAGACCTCTTCCCCTCCAAGCTCTGCTTATGCGAAGTGCCTTGGTCAGTGTGGTGGGTGGAATTTTCCCCCAACCCCAAACAATATATCCACATCCCAGAACCCATGGATGTGACCTTAGCTTGGAATAAGTGTCTTTGCAGATGGAATTAGCTGAAGGCTCTTGAGAAGAGATCATCCTGGATTAGGGTGGCCCCTAAATCCAACGACGTGTGTCCTTATAAGAGATAGAACAGGAGAAGACACACAGACACGCAGAGGGGAGGGCTGTATGAAGACGGTGGTAGACACTGAAGGGCCGCATCTGCCAAGGACGCTTAGCCAAGGAAGGCTAAGGATGGCTGGAGCCACCGAGGCCAGGAGAGACCCATGGATGGATTCTCCTGCAAAGATTCCAGAAGGAATTGACCCTGCCAACACCTTGGTTTCAGACTTCCGGCCTCCAGAACTGTGAGGGAATAAACTCTTGTTGTTTTAAGCCATTCGGTTTGTGGTCATTTATCATGGCAGCCCTAGGAAACTGAACGCCCCAGGTCTGTGTTTCCTAGGAAACCATGAGTGTCACCAGGCCCCTCCTCACTCCTGATGGCTTCGTTTGCTGCTCGATGGATCTCCCGGGCCTAGCACTGAGCTGTCACTCAGGAACTGTACCCAATGACTAATCCATGAATTGTGAAATAAAACAGGAAATAGCCTGTTCTCTTGGAGCCAGAGAAAATATCCATTTATCTCTGGTGGGAACTGTAGGAATTGAAGCATGAGGTCCCCGACCTGGGAACACCTCCAGGAGACCCCAGGGCTAGGTGGTCTTTCCTCTGCACACTCCCTGACATGAATGGTCATAGGACAAATGTTGCAGGTCCTCTTGTCGGAATCGTTTTGTCACCTAATTACTCATTTAACAAATGCTCAGACACTCAGTTCTGGGACGAGCATCACTCTGAGCTCTGGTGATGCAGGCCATAAAGACATGGTCGGTGGTGACCTCAAGGAAACTCAGGGTTGCCGTGGAGGAGGACATTTTGAAATGCTCCCCTGAGGGTGTCTCTCCTCCCCCCGTGACAAGAGGGAAGGTGTCCGACAGAATAATCCCAGAGTTTGAGAACTCAGAATAAATCAGACACCGCTTCCTCTTGGGCCAGTGAGGAGTCAGCAGACTGTGAATGTGTTTTCAGGTCCATAGGAGAAAACACGAGTACATGTTTTTTAAGGCTTGGATTTTAACAGACAGTATAGATGCTTCTTGTGTGTGTTGTGCTATGTTGAGATGGAAGTTTGGTGCATTGAGATTTCAAGAGACTGATGATGTATCTCAGGGACTTGAAGTTATCATATGATAAAATGACACAAACACTCCCCCTGCCCCCACCACAAGCACAGGAAAACTAAAACAAAATGAAACAAAACAAAACCCCAAATGCTTGCAAGCTCCCACATCACTCAAAGGAAAGGCCAAAGTTTTCTCTGCAGCCCACAGGCCCCAAACCTTTTTATTTTATTTTATTTTTTTTGAGACAGAGTCTCACTCTGTCACTCAGGCTGGAGTGCAGTGGCATCATCGTAGCTCACTGCAGCCTCTAACTTCTGGGCTCAAGCGATCCTCCTGCAGGGGCCTCCTGAGTAGTTGGGACTACAGGCGTGTGCCACCATGCCTGGCTAATATTTCTTATTTTTTGTGGAGATGGGGTCTTGCTATGTTGCCCAGTCTGGTCTTAAACTCTTGGCCTCAAGCCATCCTCCCGCCTCAGCCTCCCAAAGTGCTAGGAATACAGGTGTGAGCCACTGTGCCTGGCTAACCTGCACCATTTGTATTGTCACTTCCCTGCCCTTGTCTCCTGTCTCTCTCCTCACTATGCTCCAGTTCTCTGGGCTGCTGGGTGTTCCTTAAACAACTCAGGCATGCCCCTGCCTCAGGGCCTTTGCACAGGCTGTTCCCTCTGCCTAGACCACTCTTCTCTCAGTATTCACACAGCTTCCTTATGACTTCATTCTAGTCTTTGCTTAAATGTCACCATTCTCAGCAAGGCATTAGAATTGTACCCAACACTCTCTACGCACAAGTTTTGTATTTCTCCATTACAGCCATCCCTCGGTATCTGTGGGGAACTGGTTCCAGGACTCTGCAGATACCAAAGTCTGTGGATGCAGAGTCCCTTCTATAAGTCATATTTGCATGTAAACTACGCACATCTTCCCATGCGCTTTAACTCATCCCTCGATTACTTACAATACTTATACAATGTAAATGCTATGTAAACAGTTGTTACACTGCATCTTAAAATTTGCATTTTTTTGTTGTATTGTTATTTCTTTTAGAATTATTTTTGATCCATGGTTGGTTGAATCCGAGGATGCAGAACATGTGGATGAAGAGGGCCAACTATACTCTCATCCTATCAAGCTTATTAGATATTTTGTTTATTTATTTTTATTTTCTTTCTACTCCCACTTAATCGTCAGCTCCACAGGGACAGGACTTTTTTTTGCCAGTTTTGTTCACTGCTGTCTTCCCAGCAGCACAAACAAGGCTAGCACACAGTAGGCACCTGATAAAGGTTTATTGAACCGACCAGTGCTAATTACGTGATGGGCACTGTGTCCTTATAAGAAATAATGAGAATAGCTAATATTTAAGGAGACCTGGGATAGGTTTTGTGCTAAGTGCTTTCGATCAGTTTGCTGATGTTAGTTGCACCTTGCTGTGTTTCAGGTCTGCACGAGGTGCTTCTCAGGGATTCGCTGTCTGTCTGTGTTCTAGCTCTTGGTGAAACTGAGGCTCTGAAAGGTTTTGTCATTTGTTTGAGGGAATGCAGTGAGCAGAACTTGAACTTGGCACCAGAAACTGGGTTTTTGTTTTTTGTTATTTTTAGAGACTGGGTCTTGTTCTGTTGCCTAGGCTGGAGTGCAATGGTGCGATCGTAGCTCATGGTAATCTCGAACTGCAGGGCTCAAGTGATCCTCCCCTCAGCCTCCTAAGGGGCTGAGACTACAAGTGCACACCACCATACCTGGGTGATTTTTCGTAGAGATGGGGTCTCACTTTGCCCAGGCTGGTCTTGAACTCCTGGACTCAAGTGATCCTCCCGCCTCGGCCTCCCTCCCGGAGTGCTGGGATTACAGGCGTGAGCCACCGTGCCTGGCCAAGGAGCTGGGTTCTTAATCCCTATGTTCTTTTTTTTTCCTGGATGCATTATCTCACCAACACCTCTATGAAATCTACACTTTCATTTCATAAATCTTTTTTTTTTTTCCTGAGACTTGTCCAAGATGCACTTTCATTTCAAAAGAGACCGCTAAGACTCAGAGAGGTGAAGTCACTTGCCCGAGGACACACAGCAGCAGAATGAAGCTGGGATTCGAACCCAGGGCTCACTGTTCTGGAGCCTGATGCTGTTCTGCTTGTGTTGAATGAGCAGGTTGTCAAGTGGAGGGGTGGGAGTGCGCCTGCTTGAGGTATGGCTTCGTCTGGCTGGGTCAGGGCCAAGGCTTGGGCTGAGGTTCTCAGCAGCTCACCTGGGGCTCGCCTGGAGCTCAGCAAAGAACACTGACCCCAAAGACCCCAGATTCATCTCAGTCTTTGGGATTACAAGCTGTGGGCTAAGACGTAGTCACACAAGGGTGCAGTGACGATCACAAAAACTGGCACACGGTGCTTACTCTATGCCAGTACCTCCCTGGTTGTGTGTGCGCATGGACGCACAACTGAATCTACATATCTTGAAATCCCTGCAAACCTAGGAGAGAGGTACTATTCTTATGCCCATTTCACATTTAAAGAGACTGAGGCACAGAGAGGTTAGGTCATTTGCTCAAGGTCACACAGCTAGAAAGTGGTTGAGCTGGGACTCAAACCTGAAAGCAGGGAATGAGAGGAGTCAGAGGCCACCCAACAATGAACTCATCTGCACACCCACCTGGGTAGGCCTGGCAGCATTAAAGGTGTGGGTTGATAGGAATGAGGAAGCTCCTTATTTTCATGGTATGTGAGAGAAAAAAATAAGCAGAGTGTATGGTATGCAACATTTGTGCAAAAAAAGAAAAACGTATTCCGTGCAGCATCTCAGGAAAGGCACAAGAGAAACTGGAAGCCGTTTCCGGTTCGGGGGTGTGGAACTGGATGGCAGGGTGGGAGGGAGGGTTTTCACTCTGTGTACCCTTTCCAGTTTTGTATTGTGATTACACAGTCAAAAAATAAAACCGAAAATTTAGACATTATGCTTATGGTTACATAAGCACAGACTCACTCTCTTGGAGGAAGCTCAAGAAATGTTAAAAAAAAAAAAAAGAGACAAAAGTCTACAATGCCACTGCTTGTCTATACTGGCGTAGTGGGAAGGGGCACTCCAGGCCAAGGGGAAGAAGAGGTGAGCGGCTCAGCTTCTCGCCGCAGGCCGAGTGTACATCCCAGCGCCGTGGGAGGCCGAAGCTGGAGGATCACTTGAGGCCAGGAATTCAAGACCAGCCTGGGCAACACAGTGAGACCCCACCTCTACAAAAAATTTAAAAATTAGCTAGGTGTGGTGGTGCACACCTGTAGTCCCAGCTACAGGGGAGGCTGAGGTGGAAGGATCACTTCAGCCCAGGAGTTCGAGGCTACAGCGAGCTATGATGACGCCACTGCACTCCAACCTGGGTGACAAGGCAAGACCCTGCCTCTAAAAAAAAAAAAAAAAAAAATACATTTGCATGTTGTACTGTGTTTAAATAATACGAAACGAGGATCACTGCTGGTATGGTGGATTAGGATGCAGGGGGTAACTCCTCACGCACTGGCGTGGAAGGCGTTCTGAGACACACTCGGAGAGGCAGCGTGGGGAAGTAAAATAAACCCACGGAAGGAAAGCCCCAAGAGTGGGAAGGCGAGGTTCGTGGATGCACAAACCCAGGCCAGGTGGTGGCCCGAGCAGACACACACACAAGAGCAAAGCAACACCTGAGGGAAGGTTGCTTGGCCGTATTGTTTGTGGAAGTTCCCAGAACCGTAGGTACACTGAGGCTTTGGGCACTTCTGTTTGTGGCGCTTGAGTGTGAAGTTCACCGGAACCTGCTGCATAATGGAGAGACCTGGGGGTGGCCGTGGCAGCCCTGGGGATCCGTGACCCCAACTGAGGTCAGGGCCACTTCTGCAGGAAATGTCATCTCTTTCGGTACAATCCCTTCTGGCTCCCATAGTCCAGGGGCCACCTGTTCACTAGGATGGCACCTCCCAGCTTAACATGGCTGCTCTTCCAAGGGACCCGTGTCCTATACTTGGTGAAAAGCCCTCCAGACTGCGCCATCCAATAGGTGCCACTAGCCACATGCATGTGTGGCTCCTGAGTAGCTGAAATGTGGGAGTGTCTGAAGAACTGATATTTTTATTTTACTGAATTTTTTTTAACAGTTTACATTTTTAAAAAAGATATAAAGAACATTCTGGTTATTATGGAAAGTTCCTTTGGACAGGGCTCCCCCTAGACTGTTTCCAGAGGTTAAATTGTTTCAGTGGGAAAAGAGTAACTCTTAGGTCGACTTTGTACGTGTTATTTAAGTGCTCACTTTAAACCACTCTGCAGTGAAGTAGCAGTACACCGTTTTAAGCCTGTGTAATTAGTTACCTTGTAACGAAACCAGTTCCTTAAAAAAAGCTAGAAAATAAAAGCAGCTTTGCTGGCCTGTGAATAACACGAGGGCAGGAAATGGGTCTTGTCCAGGGTGGGGCCGGCCCTGGACTGGCTTCTAGGCAGCTGCAGTTCTAGTTCTGGTTTGGCCAGGCCTGCAGGCCACCCGGCGTATTCTAGCAGCAAAGGACGGACCGGACCGGAATGATGAAGGCAGACCCTGCCCTCCCCCGGCCCCAGTGCCCAGGTCCCCTGAGGCAGTCGGGAGCCCTGCAAGGCAAGAAGGGGAAGTACAAGCCAGCTCCTGCCCCCTCCTGAACTCTAGCCCCAACCTTCACCAAAAATCTGAGCCCCGAATCCACTGCACGTGGGTCTCGTTGGGTTCAAGTTTTCCAACCCACACAGGGCTAGGACAGGAGCCTTGTCTTCTCCTTCCAGGGCTCCCGTCTCCCGCCCAGCCCTCCACTGCCTTTGGAGGGATTCCCAGGTCCCCACCCCATCCCCAGAAACAGCGGAGCCCTCAAACAGAGTCGCAGGACCGCTCCCCCAAGGTTTAGCATCAGTCTTTAATGCTGTCACGCTGCGTATTGACAAGTCACACACTTTGGTCTCATATTGGCAGTGGCAACTTACAATGAATCGAAAGGTCTGAGCACCAGACTAGCCTCCAGGGAACAGACATTTGTTCCAACCCCCTCCCCCCAAGGTTTCTTCTGAATTCCACCATGGCCCTAATATAGAGAGCAGCGGCTGCGTGGACTGGTTTCATTTGAGTGCACACCAATTTTACATGGAATTATAAAAACATATTTACAGACGTTCCACAGTGCTCCTGTAATCAGAAGCAAAGACCCTTTTATCAAAAGGGATTATATCTACGGCTGTGCAAAATTCAAAAGGATCAGATCCCTTTGAAGAAGTCCAGAGTCCATGAGACAAAAAAATTTTACCCGGGCCACTGGTAAGCCACAGGTGTGCCAAAAGATTGCCTTACAGAGAAGGAAAGAGTGTGACCCATAAGTGAGCACATTCAGTTGCACCAGAGCCAGAAGTCAGGAGGTCCCGGTCCCCCTGCTTTAGCCAAGCTCCCGGACCCCCGACTCACTGGAGACTGGCTCCCTTGGTCCTGCGGGAACAAGAGGTATTGCTTGTGGGCGCTGGCCAGGCCGTTTCTGCAGAAATAAGTTTAGGTTCTCAATTTGAGATGGCCAAAGAGAAGATAGGATTCTTCGAGGGAAGAACAAGACGTGGGAGTCAAATACAGAACAAAACACAAACTGATCACACGACAGAAACCAAGTGTGTACAAGGGTCTGGGAACCGAGACAGCAGGTCGATGCCGCTACACAGGGAGGGATCAAGTCCAGCTGCTGGTCTGCCTCTTGCCCCTGGGCGGGGACGGGAGAAGGAGGACGTGGGCCCTTCCTGGGAGGGCTGTAGGACCCAGTGGGGCAGACTGGAATGCCTTTTCCTGCTGGTCCCACTGTCTGCTGCCCTATTGCTTGAAAAACCACTTAAGTCTAGTGCGCGACTTTGAAAGATTGTAATATATTCTCTGGAAAACTTTCAGCAGTACGAAAGCACTCCCTGGGCCCTCCCGCCCTCTCATGGTTCGCAACTGGTAGAACGGTCCAGAAATCCTTGAGCTCTGGAAAGGTCCCTGGTCAGTCCATGGGGAATGCAGGCAGCTATATCGGAAGGACCTGCTCAAGTACGGTTCTTGATGTCTGGGGAATCCTTTCCGGGAAGATCACTTCGAACTCAATAATGAGGTCCCCACGTTTCTCAGGAGTTTTGGGGAGGGGAAGGCCTTCTCCAGGAACTTTTCGCCGCATGCCAGGCCTGATGACATCTTTGAATACAACGGGTATGGTCTTGCCCTCCAGAGTAGGGACGTTCACTGTGCACCCACACAGAGCCTTGGAAAGCAAAGGGACAGCATTAGATGGGGAAAAGCATTAGGTGAAAGACAGCTTAGGAAGCTCAACTCTCGCCCAGAGACTGTCTGGTGCAGGGGTAAGATCCATCAGGCTTCTGAAACTAAGACCCTGCCCCCAAATCTGCTCACGTTACCAGCATGGAAGTTCTGGAAGAACAGAGCCCTGGGCAGTGCCATTCGCTGCTGTGTCCCAAATCTAGGATGCACTACATGCTTGGAAACGTTTGTTGAGCAAATACTGAACTGCTTCAAAAAGCAGCCGTCTCCCTCCACAGACACCACACCTCCTGTGCCTTACCTCCCGCAGGCTGATTCTGGCAGGATAAATGACATCGGAACCATCTCTCTTGAAGATATTGTGTGGCTTGTCCTTTAAAACAAAGACGATGTCAGCTGGAATGTTGTTGGAGGTCTGGTCTCCTTCCTTGGGGAAGGTGATCTTGGTCCCTTCTTTCCACCCCTTTTTCACTTCGATGGTCAAGATTTTGTCTTCATTTCGAATGCTCTTTCCATCAGGGTTCAGCCGCTTGTGGGAGATTTTCATCTTCTTGGTGCAGCCGTTGTAGATCTCTTCAAGGGAGACCCTAAGGTCGTGGGTGACGGGGGGATCTTGCTTCTTTCGGGTGGGCTCTTGAGCAGAGCGGGAGCGTCCAAAGTTCATGTTGGGGAAGCCACCCATGCCCATGGGGAAGCCAGAGAATGGGTCATCAATGTCCATGCCTTCCTCCCCATTCCGCTGCCCAAAAAAGGTGTCAAAGGGATTTCTGCCACCGAAGAGCTCAGCGAACATGGCATGAGGGTCTCCATGGAATGTGTAGCTGAAAGAGGTCCCGTTAGCACCACCGCTGCTACCACCACTGGGGCCGCCACCCTTCAGGCCTGAAAGGCAAAATTAGAAGCTGTCAGATACCTAGCCAGGAGCTTCTGTCTCTAAGACCTTCCTGTAAGGGAAAAAAACTTGGAAACCATGGGGGAGGAACTTTTTTTAGCCTGTCAGGGAAAAGCAAAGAACCCCAAGCTTTTACCTCCCACTGCAGCGGAGACAGACCCCCGCAGGCACTTCGGCCTGGCGCGACAGTGGCAAAGGGCTCAAGCTCTGCGTGGCCACCTCTAGGTGCTACCCAGGCCCTGCCACTTCTCGACTGACCTACCCTCCTCGTAACATTACGAGGCTTAAGAAAGACTGACTAAGAGAGTTGGCTAAGAAAGGTGCAATCCAGGGTCAGCTTTCAGTACGTGTTTACTCTAAATACTTTAGGGAGACTGACGTGACGTGTGAGGACAGCAGAAATAAACGAAGGTAGAAACCAATCAGATGGAGAATTTCCAACTTCTCACACCCATGCATTCACCGTCACCATTCTTACATAAAAAGTCAGCTCATTTCTTAAGATCAGGCCCAGAAGCCAGTCTGAGTCATCAACGGGCAACTGGACAAGAAAGCCTCGCCTCCTTTCCTTTGGGAGGGCCACCCTGGTGGGGCCGGGCAGAGCCGGGCGCGCCGCCCCCTGCACCTGGAGGGCCGCGATCGGCGCCGCTGCCTTCTGCGTGCTGGCGCCGGGGTAGGTAATCGCCTCCCAGGGATGACCTCACTGCGCCCTGCAGGGCCCGCGAGAGACCGGCGCCCCGTCCGCAGCCTCCCTCACTCCCCGCAGGTTGTGCCCGAGGCCCCGCCCTGCAGCCCCTGGCGGCCGAGCCCAGGTGAGCCCGAGGCTCTCCACACTCAGCCCAGCCGTCCCCGTCCCCCTCTCCGTCCGCTCCGCACCCCGGGGCCGCTCCCGGACGTGGGAGGAGGCACCCGGGGAGGGGCAGCCCCAGACATGCTAGAAGCTTCTGGGCGAGCTGCGCGGCCAGGGCTCCTCCCCTCATCGGGCCGCCGCCAATCCGAGGGCGGAGGCCCGCGCGGACGGAGCTCGGGGGCTGCTCGTCCCCCGGGCCCGGGAAGTGCCCCCGGAGGGGCCGGAAGCGCGCCGCCAGCGTGCCTCGGTTTCCCCGCCTGTCAAACGGCGGGGAGCGCCCCCGGCCGCGCGCGCGCGCACGCACCTTCCTCTCCGTAGCGGTCGAAGATCTCGCGCTTGCGCGGGTCGCTGAGCACGTCGTAGGCCTCGGCGATCTCCTTGAACTTCTCCTCGGCGCCGGGCTCCTTGTTCTTGTCCGGGTGGTAGCGCAGCGCCTGGCGGCGGTAGGCCCGCTTGATCTCCTCGTCCGACGCGCCGCGGGCCAGGCCCAGAATCTGGTAGTAGTCTTTGCCCATGGCCCCCGCCTGCGGCCCGCCGCCCAGCTGTCGCCGTCCTCCGGCTCCGCCGCCGCCCCGTCCCGGACTCTATATACCCGTCCGGCGGAAGCTTCCAGAGCCCGCCAGCCCCCTCCAGAACCTTCCGCTCCGCCCCCGGCGCCGTATCGGCCAATCGCCGCCTCCCAGTCCACGACGCGCGACATCCGGGGCGGGCCCGCGCCGCCAGCGGCCGCCCGCGCGGCGTCACGCCCCTTCCCGCTCTGCCCTAGGCAACGCCTCCTTGCGGCGCGCGTACTGGCCTGAGGAGGCCCCGCCCACCCTCCGGGGGCGAGCCAATCGCGACGTTCTGTCACTGCCTCCGATGACCCGGCCTGCCGCGCGCTCCGCCCCCTGCCTGGAACTGGCCGCTCGGGGCAGGGGGGCGGGGCTTGGGGCGGGGGGCCCCGGGGGCCCTTTCCCCAGGAGACAACGAACCTGCTATCCACTTTGTCAGCGTCTGGTGGTGGTGGTCTAGCAGGGTGACTGTCGGCAAGCCGCCTAACCTCTGTCTATCCCCGGTGCCCCCTTCTAGAATATGGAAATAAAAGTGTACACCTGCCCTCTTCTCCCGGCTGTGGGGAGAGTGCCTTGGGAGCCTCAGCACTGCCAAAGCTCAGCCCCCCCAGGAGGTCTTCCCGGGGGACCCACCCCTCGGCCTTTCACTTTATGGCCTTCTCAAGAGCACTTGCCACCAAATCTGGAATTATCTTGTTCCTTGGCTTTCATGCTAAATGTCACCTCCCTCCCAGTCTGGGGTCGCCACTTGGGCAGGGGCTGCGTCTTCCCATGTGCGCTGGGTCTCCAGTGCCTGGAACCACGTCTGGCACACTGTCGCAGTCGACGCTTCATAAACACTCCCTGTACGCAGGGGCTTCTCCTTCTCTCCCAACTACCTTTATGACTCGGGGGACGTGGGTGTGTCACGCACCTCTCAGGACCTCTGTTTCCTCATCGGTGGGTGACACGATCCCATTTGGCTCTGAAACCCTGGAGTGCCTGTGGTCAAAGACAAGGCTGATGGGAAAAGGAGGTTCAGAAAGGGGTTCCACCTGGGAAGGGCCTAGGGACGGGAGGGAGGTCAGACAGCTGGGTTTCATTCCCGGTTCCAGCATTGCCTGGACTGCTTGACCTTGTGTTGGTTACTAAGCCATCCTGAGGCCTCAGCTTCCTCATCTGTACAATGGGGCTAGCAGTTGCATCTGCCTCCTAAGGGCTTTGAAGTTTACTCATGAAGTTTACATGAGTCAACATTTGTGAAGTGCTCAGGACAGGCCTGGCATAAAGGAAGCGTTGTCAAAGGGGGTGACTAACAGTTTTGTTTAGTGATGGGCTGCTCAGCCACCGCCCCCTTCCTGGCAGCATCACAGGTAAAAGTTTCCAGTGGCTGCTGCCCTTGGGCAGGTGGGGACTCCTGAGAAAAAAGACCATGGCCTTCCCCTGCTGCCCAGCAGGGAATTCTGGCTACCCCTGCCCATTCGCTGACCCCGAGGTAACCAGCAAGGACTCTGGACCGGGACACACACTGGATGGGGCTGGGGCTGGGGCTGGGTGCCCACTGGCACAGCACAGCAACCAATCATGGGGGGAGAGAAGTTGCTAGTTAAAAATTTACATAAATAACTAGTAGGAGAGAGTCATCATTATGGGGAAAAACCGAGAGCTTGTGGACTTCCTCACGCTTATATGCTAGTTTTCTATAATATAAATTTAATTTGGGGAATTATAGATATGGCAGCCTCCAAAGACCTTAACATGGCTCTGGGTGGGCCTTTCTGGCTGTACTAATGTTTCTCAGCACACTGGTGGGCAACATCTTGCCAAAAACACTGGGCAAGGGATGTCTTTGTGTTTGGGGGCAACCCTAGGGCTGGGAACTCCCCTGTCCCTGAGTGAGCCTGGGTCATGTTCAGGAATTTTTTTTTTTTTTCGAGATGGGGATGTCACTATGTTGGCTAGACTGGTCTCAAATTTCTGGGCTCAAGCGATCTTCGTGCCTTAGCCTCCCGAGTACAGGTGCACGAGCCACCATGTCCTACTCACGTTCAGGAAGTTTTAACTATTGAAACAAACCAAGAAACAAACAAAGTAACTCAATAACTCCTTATGGATGTGGTACTTGGACCAGGACTCTCACTGGGCATTTCGGAATATTACTAGAAAAGTAGCCTCTAGAGAAACTTCATCAGATCACGCCGGTTTTCAGCTTGGAGAAGCTGTGACGGTCAGTTTTTTGCGTCAGCTTGGCTAAGCTCTAGAAACTACTTATTCAATTAAACACTAACCTAGGTGTTGCTGTGAAGGCATTTTGTAGATGCGGTTAGTTTAACATCTACATATAATTACTTGACTTTAAGTACAGGACGTGACCCTCAATAATGTGAGTGGGCCTCATCCTGTCAATCCAGAGGCCTTAAAAGCAAACACTGAGGTTTGCCTGCAGAAGAAGCATCAGCCTCTGCCCAGGGTTCAGAGTAGTCAACCCCAACAACACTACAACCATGTAAGTCAATTCCTCAAATTAAATCTCTTAACACACACACACACACACACACACACACAAACACACCCTGCTGGTTCTGTTTCTTTGGTAAAACCCTGGCTCACATAGGAACCAAGCACGTGAGTCTGGGGTCCGTTGCTTTAGTTCAAATCCTGGACCCACTATTTACACATTTTCTGCCTGTGTGATCCCTCAGAGCATTAGGTCTGTCCTCCATGAAGTGGGGAGGAGAGTAGATTTTACCTCCTTGTGTTGCTATGTGGATGCAATTGAGAAGGGGGCCAGGAAATGACATATGACATTATAATAACATCACACACTGACACAGCCAAGCCTGTTCCAAGAGCTTGATGAATATTAACTCATATAATTGTCACGACAACCCTATAAAGTTAGACTATCATTACCCCTGTTTTACAGGTGGGGAAACTGAAGCTCTGAGAGGTCACGTGACTTTCCCAAGGTCACTCAGTGAGTAAAATGCTGAAGTGTTTAGCACACTGAGTACTAGTAACTCAGATGATCATAAAACCTTAATTTCCAAAAAAATTGCATTACCACTCTCTTCAACTCTTCATCAAAAAGACCTTGAAAAGCACAACAGCCTTATGACCTAGCAATCCCACTTCTGGTGGGACACCCATGTGAAATAAAAACCTGTTTATATGTAAAAATCCAAGAGTGAATGTTTACTGAAGCTTTATTAATAATTACCAACAGCCAAGCCTAAACGTCCTTCGATAGATGAATGGAGAAACAAATGTGATCCCATTTTGTTCTGAAAGCACACAATGGAATACTATTCAGCCATAAAAAGGAACGAGCCATGGATACAGGAAACAATGCACATGAACCTCAAATGCATTATGTAAGCAAAAGAAGCCAAAGAGACTGTGTAATTCCATTTTACATGACCTTCTGGAAAAGGCAAAAGTATCAGGACAAAAAGCAGCTCAGTGATTGCCAGGGGCTGAGATCTGCTACAAGTGGGGTATAGGAGAATTTGGGGGGATGATGGAAATGTTCTGTATCTTGACTGCAGTGGTAGTTATATGAGTGTATATGTTCAAACTGTAAACGAAAATGGGTGACTTTTACTGTATGTAAGTTATACCTCCATTAAAAATGCAAAGAAAGAAAAAAAACCCAAACAACCCAGGCAAGACAAGATAGAGCTTGGGAAACCTCTCTCCAGGGCTCCTGACTTAGCAGAAAGTTGCTAATCAGCCTCGGCGTGTCTAGTCTCGAATTCCCCTCCCCTTGCACCCCTCTGAACCAGCTCAATCACACACCCAAAAACAAGCCAAGCCAGGTTCTAGGACAACTAAGATCCTACCTTATCCGCACATGGGAAATACGAAAGGAGGTTGTGAGACAAGACACTACCAAACACATCAGATCTTCGCCATCTGAGTGACCTCAGGTTCCCCCAAACCCGAGGTTCCCGGAGGCCCGGATCATCCTTTAAAGCTGCCATTGCTCAAGCCCTCTCTTGTGGCTTGCCCCTTGGAAACTGCTTTAATAAAGGAGCTTGTTAATATCGGCTCAGCAAACACCAAATAGATCTACCAGTCGCCATTATGAATCAGCCACTGTGCTGGGGATATAAGGACACAAGCAGATCTATCTGTCCCTACAGACAGGCACCATCAGGGGGCCACGTACAGTGTCGTCAGTACTTTAAACAAAGAGGCCAGTCTTCATTCCGAGGGTGGCTTTGATTTCTGCTGACAGCCTGGTTATTGGAAGCCTGATGAGGCAAACCAGGGGTTCCTCGTGCCTGCAACACCCGTCAGAAACAAAGGAGAATTCTACTCTGGAGGTTGGGCCTTGCCTTTCTACGAGCTTCCTGTGGGTGAGGAGAAGGTGGAAATTATTTGTATGCCCCAGTTGGCACGTGGCATGGTAGCAGTGCAACGATGATTTGGTGCCTGTTGAGTGAATGTGGGGCTCATAAAAGCAGTCTCAAAAGGGCATTTCCAGAATGTTCTGAGGTTGTGGGAATATGTGTGGAATCTCTTCAAAATGACAACTATTTGGACACCATAATGCCCTATCTAGCTGGAACCCAGTGAACAGAAGCCTCGCCTATTCAGATCACATCAGAAAAGTTAGAAATCAACAGAAGTGGCGAAGTAGCAAAATTGGCTGGATTTTAGGGGTTCCACCCTGCCCCCTAGGCTCCTCGCAATTAGACCTGACCCTAATTCAGCTTGGTAGGATTTTAATTTGTGGCCTCTGAAGAAATACTCTCGCCTACCCCCAGGGCAGGTATGATAGGACACAAAGAGCCTCAAAACTGCCGACAGAAAAAGATCTTTGCTTTTCAAAGCGCAGCTATGAAACACCTTGTGGGTGAGGTGAAATTGATGTTTTCACCTATTTTCCCCCAGACAGTCCCGGTGACAAAGACAATGAGTTCCTCAAGACCACAGCCTTGGCTTCCTTTACTCAGAGACAGGGATCCCCAGAGGCTACAGCTCCAGAAGTTTCCAGAAGGGAATGTGGATGACTAAGTTCTGAGCACTGACTCACTCACCCTTGCCTCCACCCGTTCCCCTGGGAATCAGCCATCTACCTTTAAGGACTTCTCCTGGTGTTCCTGATGCCAAACCTCTGAATTCCGGAGGGTCTAACAGTTGAAGTGTCAGGGGCAGGATCTGGAAACAAGGGAAAGGACAGGAGGGAAGAAGTGTGCCAGGTCCTGTCCGAAGTCTTGAGTGTTTGTGTGCATGAGTCCATCTGTGTGTATGTTTGTGTGTGCATGTGTTGACAGTCTCCCTTGCCAGCTTAAGACAGAATAATCAGGGGAATCTAAATATGCCATGACCCAGAGCAGCACGTCCTATAGAAATAGAGGGGGAGGGACAACTGCCAGCCACAAATGCAGCCCCTTGCCTGTGATATTAAATATCTTAATAAGCATGTTAAAAAAGTAAAAAAGAGGCCTGTCAGGCCTGTGACTCAGGCCTGTAATCCCAGCACTCTGGGAGGTCAAGGCAGGAGGATTGCTTGAGGCCTGGAGTTGGAGATCAGCCTGAGCAAGAGCTAGATCCTGTCTCTACCAAAAAAAAAAAAAAAAAAAAAAAAAAAAAAAAAAAAAAAAAAAAAAAAAAAAAAAAAAAAAAAAAAAAAAAAAAAAAAAAAAATTAAAATTAGCTGTGCATAGTGGCATGCCTGTAGTTCCAGCTACTCTGGAGGCCAAGGCTGGCGAATCGCTTGAGCCCAGGAGTTGGAGGTTGCAGTGAGTTACAACAGCCTGGGCGACAAAGCAAAACCCTGTCTCAAAAGAAAAAAACAAAAAAACAAACAAACAAAAAAAAATAGTAAAAAGAAACAGGGAACTTAATTTCAATAATGTATTGTAATCCAATATATCCAAAATGTTATCAGTTCAACGTGTAATCAACATAAAAAGTTATGAAGGACTTTGTTTTTTTACATTCACTTTTTCGTACTAATTCTTTGAAATTGGTGTGGTTTACACTTACCAGCACATTTCAGTTTGGACCAGCCACATTTCAAGGGCTCACAAGCAACACGTCGCCAGTAGTGACCACATTGGACAATGGCAAGCAGAGATAAATGTGGGCCCCCTGCCCACTGAGCCGAGCAAGGTGGGGCGGGGGCAGTATTAAAAAGGGCAGAGAAGACACCCCCAGAATGGGGCTGGGGCTCGGGTTGCAGGTTGGGGGGCCCAAGGAGCTTGTCGCCACTCCATTTCCCCTTCCCTTCCCTCCCACTCACGATAACAGAGTTCCCTTGCCCTAGCGGCCTCGCCATCCAGACACCCCAGCCCGCGCCCCCAGCCCCTGGTCCCCTCCTGCTGCTCCCCGGGTACTCCCGGGGCCGCCCACCTCAGAATTTAGCCTGTAGCGCCGCCCGCCATGTGGACGCTGCTCTCCCTGTCACTCAACTTCTTGTTCCCGCCTCCCGCCTTGTTGTAACCGCCGCTTACCTCGGTTTCCACAGCGACGCCACCAGGGGGGCGGGGCAAGGGGGGGGGGTGCGCGGCGCCGAGGCCCCCTTTTGATTGGTGGGTGGCCAAGCCCCTTCTTTTAGCCACTCCCGTCCGCGCTCCGCCTCGTCCCCCTCGGTGGGTCCCGCAAGCTGATTGGTCAGTTCCGTGGTGCGAGCGGCTAGTCCTCTCTCAGACCAGCCCCTCGGGGCGGGGACTAAGGTGGGCGCCCCGCGCGCTGATTGGTCGGCGGGGCGCGCGCGACAGGGAGGGGCGGGGCGGACGCGGATCCGCGGTTAGTGTGGCGCAGCGGTCGCGAGCGCGTTAGGCGACCTGTCTTGTGTCGCGCGCAGGTAGCCAGCAGCAGTAGCGGTATCCGCCCAGTGAGGAAGCCATGAAGCAGTATGAGGTAAGAAACAAGAAGCGGGGACCAGGCGGACGCCGCAGACCCCATTCTTTTTCTTTCTTCGCGGGACCTTGGGACCCCGCTTTCTGGTACTGTGAGAGCCGGACGGCGCAGGCGCAATGAGCGCGCGTTGCGCCCCGGGCCGCTCGTAAATCCTAGTGCGCATGTGCTGGGGAGGTATTTATAAATTTGCAACCCAGGCTGTTTTGGGGGTGCCTTTTCTTGGGGTCTCTGCAGGGCCTGGGAAGCTTGCAGGTTCCTTGCAGCTTTCCCCAGGGGAAGACTTTGTCATGGAAGCAGCGAGGGTGTGTGATCCTTGCTCCGGATCCGAGCGAGTCTTGCACAACCCTTGCACCACGCCGCCGCCTCCGGCGTCGGAAGGGGCTTTGCAATCAGCCTTCTTTTATACGACCTTTGGACCCCTTCCCTCGGCCCGGGACGTCCCCGAGAAACTTGGGCAGTGAGGCAGATGCAACGCCAAGGCTGGCTTCCACCGGACAGCAAAGCTGCTCTTGCTTTCTGATTATCTAAGAGGTCATCTCTGTCAGACCCTGTTGTGTCACCAAGAAGAAATCTTATACCGCCCATATCACTCTTGAAGACTTGAAGTCAAGTCTTCTGACTCCTAACTTGGGTCTCTTTTTCCCTTGAGACAAAGGCTTGATGCGCTTATCACCTTTGCTGATAATATGATATTAATATTTATCATTTAATTATTGCTATCTTTTAAGTAACTATTATTTTTTTTCTTTTCTTTTCATTTTATGTGGAGACAGAGTCTCGCTGTTGCCCAGCTAGAGTGCAGTGGCCTCATCATAGCTCACTGCTACCTCAAACTCCTGGGTTCAAGCAATCCTCCTGCCTCAGCCTCCGGAGTAGCTGGGACTACAGGCACGTGCCACCCCACCCAGCTAATTTTTAATTTTTTTTTTTGGTAGAGACAGGGGTCTCCCTCTTGCTCAGGCTGGTCTTGGAACTCCTCAGCTCAAGCGATCCTCCCACCTCAGCCTCCCTGAGTGCTAGGATTACAGGCGAGAGCCACCCGAGGCAGGCCTTAAGTAACTGTTATTAAATAATTAACTATTATTAAAATTGAAAATAAGACTAATTTAGCAAGTGCTTACTCTTGCATTAGTGAGATTCTGTTACCTTATTCTGTTATTCTCACAGCCCTAGGAGGTAGGAGACTATTATTATTCCCATTTTTGTGGATGAATAAAGTCTCAGAGATGTCAAGTGACTTGCTCAAAGGCTCCTAGCTAGTAAATGTAGAACAAAAAGAGGAACTCAGGGCTTCAGAGTCTTACTTCCTAGCCACTGTGCCATCCCGATCTTTAAATGAAAGCTAGCAGGTCAAGAGATTTCTTATTTCCCCCCTCCCAAATTTTAAAAATTATAAAATACACGTAAAAGTTTCGATCTTAACCATTTTTAAGTGTACAGTTTAGTGGCATTAAGTATATACACATTGTTGTGCAACCATCACCACCGTCCATCTCTGGACTATCATCTTCCCAAACTGAAACCCCATTAAATCCTAACTCTCCAGCCTCTGGCAACCACCATTCTACTTTCTGTCCTTATGAATTTGACTACTCTGGGTACCTTACATGAATAGAAGGAAAGATTTTTTTGTTTTTATTCACATGTTGCATACTACTGCCTCTGCCTGCCCCCTTTATTATTATTATTTTTGTAAATCTACCCTGAATGTTTTGAAGACTTTAACCCAGAAATTCGTAATGTTTGACATGGTACCAAGAATGAGGAGCTAGGATTCTTATCATCTCTAATGTGTCATTCCACTTTATCATTGTAGAATAAAGTTCTAATGTGGTGTTCCCTCTCGAACTCTCTAATCCTGGAGAAAAAGCCATGTTCAATTTGAAAGAGGCAGTGTGGGAAGAGCTACATGGCATTTTGCAAAATGCGGTTAGTTTAGTTTTGCTGGTTGCCAGTCAGATAAAGTAGGACCCTGAGGGTGAGTACTTTTATTCCGGGAAACTGGGTATAATGTGAAGCCTTGTAGAGAACGTGCTCTATCTTAAATCATTTCTTTCCCAAAAGGAAGAGGGAGATTCAAACTCACTGTTTGAAGTGACCTTTGGAGGAAAAGAATCGTTATCTTGCTGCGTTCTTTGTTATCATTCTCTGCTAACATTTGCCAAGTATCACTCTGGGGTGATAGCTACAGAGTTTCTGGATGGGAGGAGCAGTTGTCTTCCAGCCCATTTGGCGTAGCAAGCAGATTAGTTTTATTGCAAGTGTTTGTTGCAGGCCAATAAAAACAGAAGACATGCTTTCAGTCACATTCAACAAACAGTTTGACAAAAGGTTTCAATTATCTACATCAAAGCATATATTTCTGTTTGGGATTAAGTCCATCTTCCTGCCCTCAAGCAACCTCCAGTCCACTGAGAGGTTAGCCCCACTCAAAAGACATTCTTAGCCCCTGGAGAAACCTTGGAGATTATGAAGTGCAATGTACAAGTGCCAGAAGAAAGGCTCAGAAAAGCCAGGACTTGCTCACTGTCACATAGCAAGTTAATGTCTGGTCGAGGACTGATATCATGGCAGTTAAGATTCCAGCTGGAGGGGACATTTGTTGCTGTTTAGATAATGGTTTCATATCACTGCCAATCTCAACTGATCTGAGAGGAAAAATTATCCCATCTGTGGCCTAATTGAGGTGAAGCATCTAGAACAGGTCACCCCTGGGCCTTGGCTGAAGCTGCCTCCTTGGAATGCCAAAACAGGCCTTGGGATTGTGTTGGGGTCAGAGCTAGGTCGATAGGAGAGGAACTGTTTATCCTACTTACACTAGGCTACTGGAGTTTTTTTTTTTTTTTTTTTTATTGCTGTTTTTGCCACTACAGATGAGACTCAAAGTAATGAGCCCAGTAGCAGCTGGTAAAACAGCTACTGTATCTTGTAAATCAGCCTGTTAATTCCAGGGAAAACCAGTCCCCTTCAGCCTCCAGGAACCCAGCTCACTGCCCATTTCCCGCAGCCAAATAGCCAGAGGCGAGGAAGCCTCATCCTCTTGGGGTCCCCACCACTCTCATTTAGGATCTCTGTGCCCTCAGAAAGGTAGCTCTTCTGGTGCCCATCTTGCAAATAATCCTAGACCAACATCGTACCTTGTCTCAGGCAAGTTCTACTTCAGCTTCTTTCATAGGAATAAATGGGAAACTTCTGGAAGTAGAGTTGTAGCCAAGAGGCAACTGTTTGGACACACAACTGGATAAGGTAAAAATTCAGGAGAAAGTAGACTTGTATGTAATCGTGTCATAGGTGTGTGGACCTTGGGCAGGCGTGGGGTTGAACCCTCACACCGCCACTGCCTCAGGGCAGGTTAGTTAACCTCTCTGAGCTTTTCTGCTGCTGCTCCTTGGAGCAAAACCCATCTGATCATGAAAGCAAGGGCTAGAATTAAAGGACGTTACAAAGTTGCTAGAACTACAACATCCAAGGTTATGCACAAAAGGGGAATTGCTACGTGGAGCTCTCCTTCGGTCATTTTAACTGTTGTGCAGATTTCCACGACAGGAGGAAATTCTGGTTTGCTTTACCCAGTTCTTTCATAAATCTCCCAACATGTCGAGTGGAAAAAAGCAAGTTGCAAAAAGATTTTATCAATTTTAAACGTGTCAAAGGTGACTTCTACGTATTATTTAAGGATGCATACATAATAAAAGGTCAGAAACACATGAGGATTATACTGTAGTTAGAGGAACTATTGCTTGGGATGGGGGAGATAAGGGGGGATGATTAGGTATGTCTGTTTTGATTTTTTGTCTTTTAAAAAAGGAATCTGAAGTACATAGAATAAAATGTGAATTTATGTTAAACCTGGGAGGTGGGATCCTAGGTGTTTGCTTCTGTTTTCTGTTCTTTTTTTTCCTCCTGAATTTTTGTGTTTTTTTGAAATAGAAGGTAAGGGATAACTAGGTTTTTTTTTTTTTTTTCCTGGCCATTGAACCCATGTTTTTGGTTTTCTTTGACTTTTGTATGTTGCATCTGGCGCCTGTTTGCAGGCAGGCGTTGTGTTCTGAGATCAGGGACTGCTTGAACTCTTCTCTCATCCATCCCCTTCCGCATCCTGCATTGAACAGATCTTCAGAAAATGCTTTGGGATTGATTTTGCACTTGCAGACAGGATGGAACCCTGGCTGTGTGTCCCTCTTCCTGTGCTAGCTTTTTGTTGCTGGCTAAGAATAATAGCCGGGACAGTTCATATTTATTGTGCCCTTCCAAAAACCCTGAGAGGTAGATGCTTTTTGTATCCCTGTTTTGTGGACAGGGAACCGGAGGCTCAGAGAGGTGAGGGAACTTGCCCAAGGTCATGTTGTGGTGGAGACGGGATAGGGACCAGGTCTGTCTGCTTCCCTGGCAGTGGAACAGTTAGGGGTCCTGCGAACGAGCACCCAATCTGTTGGGGACTAGTATTCTCCTTTACACGTGAGACTGAAGCTCAGAGAAGTAAACTAAGCTGCTCAAGGTCAAGGAGCCCAGAAGCAGTGGACCGAGCCATGGCCCGGGTTTGTCTGACTCCAGTTTTGTCCAGGCCTGTGACTTCCCTATGGATGCTGCCCCAAGGCAGTGCGTGGCTGTCCTGCTCTGTTCTGAAGACAGAGCATCCCCACAGGGAGGCTGGGGTGCTGTGGGTCAGTGTAGACTGCTGGCAGGGGGTCTTTCTCCCTTTGCCCTAAAATTGGGTGGGCTGTCCTTGGAGTGAGGGCAGGATTGGGACTGGCAAGTCAAGAAATGTGGAGTTGAGCCTTAAAGCCCTTTCCCGTGTTAGCATGCTTCATGCCAACATCCTGGGGTGGGGCGGGGGTGTGTGTGTCTGAGGCTTTCCAGCACCCCACAGGCGTCTTGCTCTGAGCAGATGGTAACTCACTTGGCACATTCTCCTGGTGTAGGGTCCCTTATGCTCTGTAGCTCTGGACTTCAGCCCCTCCCTTGTGGGCACTCAGACTCTCAGAACCCTGTTCTCGAGTGAGCTCTAGAACTTTTATGGTTTAACCTCTGCACTCTACAGATAATGGACCTGAGACCCAGAGAGGAGGGCCTTTCACAGGGCCACATGCCAGACCCTCTTTCGTTGGGCGCTATTTGGGATTGATGCTCTTCCTGGGAAGACAGCAAAGCCTGCAGAGCCGGGCTCAGATCCTTAATTGCCGCTGACAAGGTGTGGAGCCCATGGGCAAATTCTTTAGCCTCTCAAGCCAGTTTTGTCATCCATAAAATGACACCTGGGATGTGCCAGAGCTGGCTCGCATTAGTTCTAATTGTGTGCATCTTTCCACCCTGTGTTCAGGGACCTCAGGGTATATCTTGAAATGGGCCAGGGCAGGTATTTATACCATGGAAGGTGGCAAACGCTACAGATCAGATCAGGCCCTTCCCTCTCTCCAGCCTGTTGTTGCACGTGGACCAGCACCACTGGGGACAGTTGTCACTACCTCATAGGGTTATCATTTCAAGGGGTTCTTGGTCTGGTGTTAGACGAGCAGATAGATGCCTGGGAAGTGTCAGCTCAGTGCCAAGCGCTGTACAGCAGCTAACATTTAACAAGTACTGTGATCCTACTCACCGTTGGATGCAGTGGGGCATTTGTGGAGGCAGGTCCCGAGGCAGAGGAGGCGGGGCCGAGTTGGAGGAGGCGGGGCCGAGGCAGAGGCAAAAGCGGGAGATGAGTGGTGGGTTTCAGTGTGCAGCTGGTGGGGCAGCTATTTCAGTCGTAAGGAGTGGGCGACTTAGAGTCCTCCTGGTTCCAGCAGAGACTCTTGACTAACTGGTTCCTGAGGAGAGAGAGAGGAGAGTTGACAGACGCCAGTGGGGGTCTTGCTTGGGGAGGAGCTTGCAGCTCTGATAAGGCGGTTGGGTTTGGTTGGGAGTCCTACACTTTCGCTTTCTTGAGAAAGGCCAGAGACCTCGAGCTAGTTCAAGTTCAGGCTGGGTCTTAACACACTCTCGCTGATACTGACAGGCGCAACCGAGAATGTTTTAATACCTGGGGACACTTCCCCCAGCAGCCAGAGCACGATGATTGTAGTGCTTAGTGCTATGAACGCAGTGCTTATTCTGGGTGCTTTTTATCTACTAACACATTGCATCCTCATGATGAACATACAAAGTGGGTAATACGGCCGGGCGCTGTGGCTCACGCCTGTAATCCTAGCACTCTGGGAGGCCGAGGCGGGTGGATTGTTTGAGCTCAGGAGCCGGAGACCAGCCTGAGCAAGAGCGAGATCCCATCTCTACTAAAAAAAAAATAAAAATAGAAAGAAATCATCTGGACAACTAAAATTATATAGAAAAAATTAGCCGGGCATGGTGGTACATGCCTGTAGTCCCAGCTACTCGGGAGGCTGAGGCAGGAGGATTGCTTGAGCCCAGGAGTTTGAGGTTGCTGTGAGCTAGGCTGACGTCACGGCACTCACTCTAGCCAAGGCAACAGAATGAGACTCTGTCTCAATAAAAAAAACAAAAAAACAAACAAAAAAACAAAGTGGATAGTATTCCTGTGCCTACTTGACTGATGGGGAAACTGAGGCACAGAAAAGTGAAGTGACATGCCTGTAGCTAGTGAGCAGCAGAGCCAGGATTCTATTAGACCCAGAGTGGGCTTCCCTGTGGTTGGGCCCAGGTGGTCTTGGGCTGAGGGAGGAATGAAGCGCGTGGTGGTGAAGGACTTGGGCTTTGGAGGCCACCTGCTCTGTCCCCAGGACAGTCATCTAACCTGTCTGAGCTTCAGTTTTCTCAGCCACGCAGCCAGGATAAGGACATCCGTGTTGGGGGCCACTCGGGGGCGTGAAGTGCCCAGCACAATGCTTGGTCCACAGTCAAGGCAGACATCATTAGGCGGATGAGGACAGATCTGCATCCCAGGGCACTGGAATGCTCTCTGCGTGTGGCCTCCTTTGAAGGCCTGGAAACCAACACTTGCCAATGAACGAGGCCGGTCAGGCGCCAAGAGACGGACTCGTGCTCAGCAATATGCCCGGGAGATGGAGGAAGGAGCCCAAACATCAGTCTGTCAGTTTTGATCTAATGTCACACGACACGCAAGTCACATTTTGGAACGATCAGCCCTTTCCTACCCTATGGGAAGACCCTTGGCGAAGTGAAAGCAGGCTCAGAACCCACTTTTTAATTAGTTGTGACAAAGAACCATCCCAGGAAGCAGGTGCCGAATGAAAGTCGGCCTGGCCCTGGGTGCCACCTCACTCAGAAGCAGGCTGCTTCTGTTTTTGCTCCCTCCCTGCCATCCGTCTCCCACCCAGCCGCAGCCAGGGGGTCTTTTCTCATGTAAGTGGGAGAATCTTAGCATGCCATGGCTCAGCCTCCCTCGGAAGGCTTCTCGTCATTGTCTGTCCCCTGCTTTCCTCTCTCGTCTCCTCCTGCTGTCTTTCATCTCCGCAAACACCCATGGCCACTGTCCTGCCCTGAGCGCACGCTGTTCCCTTGGCCTGGGATGCTCTTCCCTCTATTTTTCTCATGCCTGGCCCCTTGTTACTGAGAGTTCGGCTTCATTGTCACCCACAGAGGCCTTCCTTGACCATCCTGTGCAGAGTCTGACCCCCCGCCCATCTCCCCAGCACCCCACTCATCTCCGGCTAGGGCTGTGTTTCCACGTGGGTGCTTGACAGGCTTTCCGCCTCGTCCGATGGTGGGTTCCGGGGAGGCAGGAACTCTGTGTTTTGTTCCCGTGGCTTCCCCAGCATCTGGCCCAGTGCCTCCTTGTGGAATGAGTGATTCCATGAATGAATGCATCTTCTCCCTGTGGGTCGGCCTCACGTGAAGCAGAAGGGCAAGTGTGGCGCCTGGTCTGGGGACCTGGGTGAGTCCAGTGTCTCACGTGTGGGTTGAGGCAGCCTCGTGGCCAGTCCTGAGTGGTCCTGACACAGGGGAGCTGGCTTCTTATGGCCCTTTGGCCAGGGCCTGGGTCCTCCCTGCCCATGGCTGGCCTGTTCGGCATGTCACCTTCCTCGCACTGGGGCCGTGCGGAGATTTGAGCTGCCAAGACTGCACCGGGGCCGCCCCTCACCACGCAGCCGTGGACAGGTTCTGCTGGTCCAGGTGTCCTCCTGTCATGGGCCCCACCTGTCTGTCTTCTAGCTCATCACTTATTCATTAGTTCATCCGTTCCAACATGTTTTTCCCTCCGTACTTACCACACGCCAGGAGTAGTGGGACGAACGAACCACAGCCTCTGCCCCCGAGACCTTTTCGTTTAAGCCAAGGCCTGAAAGATGAGGCCTTTGGGGAAGGGGTGGGGGATGGTGTCCTAGGCAGAGTGAACTGTGTGTGCTGTGCGGGGGCCTGGAGGCCAGGCTTTTTGGGTGTCCCAGGTGGAGAGATGAGGTCAATGGGGCAGGGCTTCGTAGCCACCCAGGAGAGACCCATGAACTTCCTCCCGAGGCTGACGAAAGTCCATTTTCTGTTGATTTTATCTAAAAGTTCATTAGAGCGCAGTTTACTTTTAAGTCCTTAGGGGCCCTTGTGTTACAGTGTTTGTCCTGTCAATGCTCAGGGCAGTCGGTCCTTGTTCTGAGAAGTGGGCTGTGGATGACATTGGGGCTTCCCGGGAGGAGAGGGGGTCACCCGCCCGTCACGTGGTCCGTTGGAGATGGGCCACTCGTGTTTCCCAGCCCTGCAAGGGATAAAGGCCCTCTCAGTAGCTCTGTAGCTGTGCCAGACTGGCAGGCTGGCATGGTCCTGTCCCTGTCCCTGCTCGAACCAGGCTCTTATGTAAGCAGAGCCCACTGGCCATTCACAGACTGCCTGGGACACTGTGGGGCTTTGTGTCGCGTCCTGGGGCCTTCTGGATTCTTGTTTTCTCCATCTGAAACTGAACAGGGAGCACTGGCCCGGGCATGTCAAGTCAGGCTGGGGCTGCCAAGTTGGGGGCGAGGGTGGGAAGTTAACCCAGCACTGGGGCTTCAGGAACCATCGGGAACCATCGAGAAGCCAGCTGAAGCTTGAGGGGGTCACGGAGCTGGGCCTCCAGGAGACACTATTTGCTGGGACACCGCAAGGGTCTAACACAGAATGAGATGGGTGGGTGGGTGGAGCTGCCGAATCGACGTTCTCAGGAGCTGGGTGGGGCTAGAGGATTGCAGGGGTGGGGTGCAGATACCATCAGAATTCTTGGGGCGATGTGTATAGTCTTGAACAGTATATTGTTTCAATACTACTCGCCCCAGAGAATGGTTTAACAGAATCTCCCGGCTGGGCTTGGGGGATCCACAAGCGACGGCGCTGGTGTTGGGCCGGGTAGTCCCTTGTGCTTGAATACTGGTGCTGGGGTGGCTTTGGGAGAGGCAGCTCTGTGGTCTCAGCTCCAATGTGACACAGTGCCTCCGAGAGGCTCCCCCCGACCCACGCAGTCCGTAGTCATCCCCCGTCACCTCTCATGTCTGAGTTCCTTTCTGCACAGCACTCGGCACCTTCTGATAACGTGTGTGTTCGTGTGAGCCCCTGGCTCTGCCCTGTGACCCTGGCCCCAGGGAGGGTGTCAGTGGGTTCCTGTGGAATGAGTGATCATGTGACTGTCTGCTAGAGGCCACTGGCGTACCGAGCAAAGCACAGGGTGGGCTCAGGCGTTCAGTCACTGCAGCTGATGAGGAGGAGGGACGTTGCACACTCGTGGGGTGTGTGGCCGTCTTCTGGGACTGGCACGTCCGACTTTGAGTGCGGCCCTGAGCCTGTAGCGTGCTCGGCTGCATTCGTGTGGGCTTCTGCTCGTCTCTGAATCTGGCCTCTGCTCGTCTTTTGATACTTTGGAGTTTGGCCATTCTTCTTCCTTTTTTTTTTTTCTTTCCCTCTTTTTGACCCAAAGTTACCCGAACTCTCGAGTTTCCATGTAAAGATAAGATGGGGTCCTGTGAGATGCCCCGGGCCACATTCAACAAACCCAAGAACAGTCCCTCGCAGGCCCCTCCAGGTGCAGTCTGAGGACGGAGCTGGGCGCTGCATGTCCCGGCTCGCCTGGGGCCTCCGTCGGTGGCACGCTGGGCTGAGGCCATTCCCGGCCTGCCTGGCCGGGCCTGGGAACACGCACTGTCCAGGGAGAGAGTGTGGGGAGGCTCTGTGCTCAGGACTTCTGCATTCCTTGTCTCTCACTCGAGCGTTTCGTCCTCTGCCCTCCTTTCCACGCCGGGGCCAGAGCTGAGGGACTTCTGAGGCTTGCGGGGCCTTGGCCTTCAGAGCTGCCCACAGGTACCAGCTGCCTGTGGGACGGCAACCACGGGCATCTTCCCCGACCCCTCTCTTGGCGGCTGGAGCCACCGTCTCGGCTTAATTTACCTTTCCCTTTAGAGACAGACTCAGCCTGCTAGGCCTTCCAGAAACCCTGCCCACCTGTGCCGAAACCCTTCCGCTTGTTGTAACCACTGCCTTTGTTCCAGCACGCACAGCTTTTCCCTGCAGTGGTAACATTCCTTAAGTTGAGGTGCATCCTATGATAGATGTATGTATGTTTTATTGATGTAGTTGATTTTTTTCCTGAAAATTGGTGGCTTGTTTGGCATCAGTGGTGCCTCAGGATCCAGGAACCAGGGTGCCTTTCTCACCGCTTCCCACCCCGACGCCCTCCCTGGCCCAAGCCTCGGGAGTCTCTGGCTGGGTGGTTCACTGAGCCTTTCACCGCTGTCTGTGCTGTCTTGTTAGCTCCCCTGCTGTCCTTCTGCCCGTAGCCATGAGGATCCTTCTAGAAACCAAACCAGCCTGTGGCACTCCAGCGACTTCCCACTGCTTGTGGCTGAAACCCCCAAAGCGCTGTCTTGGCCTCTGCTCCAGCCTCTTCCCTCAACCTTGGCTGCTCTCCCTAAATCCACTCTGCTCCAGCCGCTGGATGTTCCAGAACCCTGCCAAGCACCCATGCTGCCTCAGGGCCTTTGCACCCTCCTCTCCCCAGGAAGCCTCACATTGGCCGATGGCTCACATTACACTTCCTGAGAGAGGCCTTTCCTGACTACCCCTGTGGCCCTCTGGGCACTCTGCCCTGCCTCTCCATGGTGCCTGGTACGTCCTGACCTCCCATTACATAATAGGTGCTTTGTCTGCAGTCCGCTTAAGCATGAGCAGGCCCCAGAGGTGGGGGGACATGGCCACTCCCAGCTGTGCTCACTGTCGTGTCCCAGAGTCTGGGACACTGCCTGCACACTCCTGTCACAGACCTGTCTCACTGGGGACCGAGTCCCATTCATCCGAAGCCCAGCACACCCAGGGGCTTCGTGAGTGTTCGCTGAGTGCATGGAGCATGAGAACTGCTCAGGGAGCGGGAAAGGCTTTTGGGGGCTGCAGTTGGCCCTGCACAGAGTGGAGCTCAGGCTGGTCTGGACTGCCTGAGCTCAAGCGATCCTCCCGCCTCGGCCTCCCAGAGTGCGAGGATGACAGGTCCGAGCCACCGCGCCCACCTGACTCTGTTCTTATTCTCACGCCTCATGTCCCCAAATCGGCACATCCCTTAGTGCTGCCTTCACCATGCATCTGGAATATAACCACTGCTCACCAGCCTCACTGCTGTCGCTAGGCCTAAGCCAGGGGTTGGCACATTTTATCCGCAAAGAGCCAGGTAGTAAAGGTCTTACGCCTTGCAGGCCACGCGGCCTCGGTGGCAACTTCTCCACTCTGCTGTTGTAGCACAGTGGCAGCCGTAGGTGACAACCAATGAGCATGGCCTGTTCCGATAAACTTTATTTATGGATGCTGAGATTTGAATTTCATTTAATTTTCACGTGTCGTGATATAGGTGTCTTTTAATTTTACTTGGAACCACTTGAAAATGTAAAAACCATTTTTAGCTTGCTCAAAAACAGGCAGCGGACCAGAGTTGGCGTGCGGGCTGTAGTTTGCCAAACCCCTCGTCTGAGCCATCGTTATCTTGACAGAATTATTTCCACAGCCTCTCATCGGGCTTCCCTGCTTCCACCCTTATTCCCCCACGATCTGGAGGGGTCCTTTAAGAACTCAAGTCAGGTCATTGCTCTGCTCTGCTCAGAACTCTCCATGGTCCCCACCTTACTCAGAGTAGAAGCCGAAGTCCTCACTTGGCCTATGAGACCCTGCATGGCCCATCACCTCCCCGCCCTCACCTCCCCCTACGATTCCCTTGCTCGCCCCCTCCAGCTACGCAGGCCTCCGTGCTGTTCCTGGAGCACCTGCGCCTCAGGGCCTTTGCACAGGCCATTTCTCTGCCCGGGTTGCTCTCCATGGATACCTGAACAGCTCTGTCCTTCACCCCTTCAGGGCTTGGCTCAGAGTTCCCTCACGATCCTGGGCTCACGTCATCTGCTGCCTCTGTAGCTGGGACTACAGGTGTGTGCCACCACGCCCAGCTTTTGACTACTTTATGTAAAAGTGTGTGCCTGTCTCCCTTCATCCGTCACTCCCTGTCTTCTCTTCTGGGTTTTTTCCATGTCACCTTCAAATATATTAATATTATGTGTAACCATTTCATCGTCTCTTTTTCCCACCGCTCAAATGTTAGCTCCATGTAGACAAGGATTTTTTCCTCTCCTTCGGTGGCTGCATCCCCAGATCCCTGACCAGTGCCTGGCATATATCAGTGAACAAGCGAGCCTCAGTTTCCTCATCTGCAAAGGGGGATTAATGAGAAAGGAGGTAATTCACGTCGGGGACGTGCCTCAGGGCCTGGCATGTCGTGCGCTGGTGGGAGTGCCGGGAGGCACAGGCTGCTGCTGTGTGTGTGTGTGTGTGTGTGTGTGTGTGTGTGAGAGAGAGAGAGAGAGAGAGAGAGAGAGAGACAGACAGACAGACAGACAGACAGAGAGAGACAGAGAGAGACAGAGAGGCCGGCCACACGCACCCAGACCCGGCTGTTTGGCAAGCTGAGCTTGCAGGGTGGACTCACCTGGCTGCTGGGCTCGGCAGTGGGGATCGGCCTTGGTGAGCTGCTCCTGCTCCTCCAGTCAGCCTGTGTCCGCAGGGTTCGGAGTCTCTGCCCCTCATCCAGCTTCCTGCCCAGAGATGGAGAGACCCAGCTGCGGTCACTAACTAAGACCCAGCCGGTGAGGACAGGGGTACAGATCTGGGCCATCCCCCAGGGGCCTGGGCCTGGGGAGTTGAAAGTGAGTGTCAGGGACAGCCCTGGAGGAAGGAAGAGCCGTCCCCAGACTAGAGCTCCCTTAGGGCTGGCCCTGACAGCCATGAGCATTCACTTCTAAGGAACAAACACAGATGGGGTCCTGCCCCCTGGAGCTTGTCACCCAAGTGTCCTTAAGCTGGTTACTTGTATTCCTCGAGCCTTGGTCTCCTTGTCTGTAAAATGGGTCGCCATGCCGATCTGACGGTGTCTGTGTGAGACGGTGGGGGCCGAGTGCTCACTCATACACTGCCTGGTGGTGGGCTTCCTCCTTTTCAAGCCCTGGTTTTCTGAGCCACCCAACAGGTGTCACAGTCCTTAGCTTACAGGGCCTGGGCGAGGCTTGGGTCCTCAGCACAGTCCCACAGACTAGATAAGCATCTGATAGATATCACTCTTGGCGGCTCACGGAAATGGAACAGGTTCAAGCAGTGCCGCTCTGGGTGGGCCAGCGCCCCCTGGAAGCCCGAGGGTGCAGCCTGCAAGCACCCAGAGAGGCGCGTGGCTGTGGTGCCAGGGAGCTGCTGGTCTAGAGAACGCGGGGCAGGCTAGGGCCAAGACCCCGTCCTCTGATTCCCCACTGTGTTTGGCGGGTGTCTTCATCGTCTGACTCCTGTGGTTGCATTGACCAACCCAGGAGCACACGGGCCTCTGATGAGCGTCCTCTGCGGCTAGATTGCTGCCTAGTTGCACGGGGCTCTGCCAGGCGGGAACAGCAAGCCCAGATCGTCCCGCTCTGCCAGGCGGGAACAGCAAGCCCAGATTGTCCTGGTCTCGGGCTACCGCTGCCTCTGCACCTGGCCCTGGCCCTGGATCCGAGAGCCTAGGGACATTGGTGTTCAGGCCCTGGCGCCTCTTGTCTTGCCAGCAGGACAGGAGACAGGAGCAGAGTGGTCAAGGGCCTGTGGGTAGGTGGCCAGCATCTCTCGGCCCTTCCTACGCTGGGTAATGTTCTGTCCCCACTGCGGCACCCTGGGGAGGCTGGCACAGCTGCCCCCTCAGCACCACAGAGAAACGAGGTCACAAGCCGAGTCTACCAGGGAAGGAGGTATTTCTGGCCGAGCAGGTGCAGCCTGTGCTGACTTCCTGGCAGCTGAGCCCAAGGTCTTCTCAGCTATCCTGGCATTAGCAGGTGACTCAATATTTCTGGAAAGTGGCAGGGAAAGGGAGCTAAAAGTGCCGAGGTGCTGAGCTGTTGAGCCGAAGTCCCGGTGAACGTGCACAAGTCTCTGCACTTGCAACGCGGGTGAGGTGGCTGGTGCCGTGCTCTCAGGGCAGGCACGGCGGGACCAGACCTCCACCCTCCGGGCTAGGCAGTGTCTCCACAGGGAGCCCAGGCTGTGGGTGCAGCAGCCCTCGTGCCTGGTGAGGCCACGAGTGCCCAGGCCAGCCAGCCGGAGGACCTGTGTGGCCCTTCTGTCTCTGCTGAGGTCCCCAGGTGCACCAAGCAGGGCTTGCATCCCCAGCCAAGCCTCTTGTGCCCCACCCTTGGGGGAAGTTGCTTCCCACCAGGGAGTGCAGTCCTCTGTGGGGTCCAAGAGAGCCTGCTGGAGCTGTGTGCTCAGAGGCCGGGTGTGCCGCACTGCACCAGCTCTGCGTGGGGGCCCCAGAGGCCTGCGTGTTGCAGGGGGGTGGCCTGGCCTTGAACATGCACGCATGGGTGTCCGGGCTCTGGCGTTTACTGCCAGGTGACCTGGGTGCGCGCCTTCCCCTTGGATCTCAGCTTCGTCATCTACGGACAGAGCTCGTGGCTCCTGCTCCCTCGGGCCACCGTCAGGGGAAAGGAGAGGTATCAGGGAAGCCGCTGCAGTTCCAGCCCCGGACAGGGAGCAGGGAGTGACTGTGGCCGCTGTTCCCATCCACGACCACTGAGCAGGTCCCGTCTTAGCACGCAGAGGGGCAAGTGCGTCGGCTGGAGGCACCAAGCCAGCTCTTGTCATGTGGACTCTGCAGACAGCAAGGCCACTGAGTCTTGTTTACAGGTGGGAGGGGCATGGGGGACATCAGGCCCCCTTTGTTTGTAAAGACGGGGAGGCTGAAGCTTGAGGGTCCTTCTGGGCACCAGCACCTGGACTGCGTGTGCCAGGCCTGCCCGGCTGCGTCTCTGGGGTGGTGAGCAGGAGTTGCAAACTCAGCGCCTCCTGCCCGGGCTCGGGCGTTGCCCGCTTCTCCCTCTGGGGCTCAGCCCCGGCCTCCCTGCACGTCTCACCCCACATGCAGACCGTCGCCGGGTCTCGTCGCCTCCACCTTCACAGCCTCTCCAGGATGCGACCACTGTCACCCCGCCGCGGCTCCCTCTTGCTCCCTTGCCCTGCTCTCCCAGCTCCTGCCCTCACCCCTGCAGCCTCTTCCCCCCAGCAGCAGTGGCCAGTGGGCAGCTGTGAACACCTGAGTCAAGTCACATCCCTCCTCTGCTCAAGAACCCTCCATGGCTCCCACGTCACTCAGAGAAAAAGCCAAAGTTCTCCCTGTGGCCCACAAGGCCCTGCACAGTCTGCCCTGTCTCCTCCCTGCCCTCACCTCCTCCCACCCTCTCCCTCACTCACTGTGCTCTGGCCACACAGGCTTCCTTCCTGCTCCTCAAAAATGCTAAGCACGGATCGGCCCCAGGACCTTTGCACCTGCGGTTCCCTCTTCCTGGACCGTTTTCCCCCAGATACGCTCATGGCTGGTTCCCTCACTTCCCACTGGCCTTTGCTTGGACGTCCCTTTCTCAAGGAGGCCTTCCCTGGCCACTCTAAGATGGCTGTCCTCCGTACTCCCCCTTCCGTTTTGTTTTATTCCACAAGTCTTGGTGACAAAGCACGCCACTGTTGTCTGCCCCCCACCCCACTGCTCCCTGCTTCCCTGGCAGGCATAGTAGAACACAGGTGCCTTGAAGGCATGGGCTTGGTTTTGTTCACTGCCGTGTTGCAGGGCCTGGAACAGTGCCTGAGGTGTGGGAGGAAGGGAGGCAGGAATGAATGAATGCAGGACAGCGGCTCCCTGAGGTCTCTTGGCTGGTGGCAGAGCCAGGGTTAAGGTCCCATTCCGCACTGGAGCTGTCCCTCTTGACAAAGGGCTTTGGGACCATGCCTGAGTCCTTGCTAAAGGTGCCTGTCCAGCCAGCGGGAGCAGAGGCCACGGCCACCAGGGGGCAGTGGAGAGCGTCGCAGCCTCTGCTGCTCGCAGCCAGTCATACTGCTGGTGACCCTGCCTTGGCCACTCGTATATGTCTTTCTATTGTTAGGGTTTGGGCTTGCTGTCACCAGCTGGGTGGGGTGTATCACACCAGCTCTCTGACCCTGGTGTCCTATGGATGGGCCCCTTCAAGGCCATGGCCAGGGTTTCAGGAGAAGGGCCAGGCCTGGCTGTCTTGTGCATCTGGCACAGCTATTCTGCTGCCACTGATCAAATAATGTTTACCTCTAGTATTTATTCCAGACTGGGGATGGTTATGTACTTTTCTTTTTGGCATCATCCCTGTAATTCTTACAAGTAACTCTGTGGGCTGGCAGGTGGGGACGGCCACTTTGCAGATGGAGGTTCAGAGAGGTTGGGTAACTTGTCTAAGGCCACACAGCCAGGAAATAGGTGAGTCTGTGCACCCAGGAAGCGGGAGGCAGGTCCACCGCTGGCTCCCGAGGCCTCGCCGTCCTCGGGAGGGGCCACTGTGCCTGTGGTGCTGCTTTCAAGGGCCCAGGCCACGTAGAGCCGGTCAGCAGGTTGGAGTTACCAGTGAAGGACAGCCCAGCTTCCTGGGGAGCTGGAGCACCCCCAGCCTGGTCAGCTGACCCTTTCCCTCCATGAGGGGTGCCCCAGAGCCAGGGGGGAGGGTCTGGTAGTCAGAGTGCTGCTGTAGGGTCACCATGGGTGGGTGTGTCTGGGGGCCTCATAGAAGCCCCCTTGGAGTGAGGTCTCCTGCAGGCAGCCCCTGCATCTGGGTGCCGCCTTTGCTCTGGGGTCTGGCGCGGTGGGCAGGGCCCTCCAGCACGTGGTGGGGGAGGAGTGGGGGAACGGCCTTGGCTCAGGGAGGCCGAGGGTACAGGTAGGGAAGGGAGGAGGAGGGGGCTTCAGGGCCTGACCTGTGTGACCTTCTCCCCAGGTGCTCCTGAGCACAGCTCCACACTGGGCCCTGGTCTGAGTGCTGGGAAACGGCCGGCACAGACGGTCCCTGCCCTCAGCAGCTGATGCTCTAGCGGGAGGCAGACGGTGAATGTCTGGGGTCACTATTTTAAGTTGAAGCCTGGAAGGGCCTGGCTGAAGGCCTCGGAGGGGAGGGCGGAGCCCTGTGGCGTCAGGAGAGTGTTCCAGGCAGCAGTTAGGGCGAAGGCTGTGGGCTCTCCTGCTCCGTTTTCCTGCTGCTCTGGTTTGCTCCTCTGCCAGCTGGGGACGGTCCCAGGAGCTCTGGCTCCCCAGCGGCTCTGGGCACCGGCGCTAGCTCAGAACAAGTGCTCAGAAAGTGGGAGCCCTTCTTTCTGCTCCTCCTGCCTCCGTCAGTGAGATCTTTGTCATCACAAAGACAGGGGCGACTGGGCCCTGCTGTTTGGTGGTGGCTCCCCTCTGGGCTGGGGCAGGTGGAAGCCTGGCCCCTGAACCCCTGCTGTGGGGTGGGCTTCAGGCCACACCCCTTGTCCTGGCCCTTGGCCCTGCCCTGACCTTGTGCTGCTACCACGAGTTGCTGTTGGTGGCCTCTGGGAGAGAATTCCAGGCTAGCGGAACTGTCATTCCAGAGCCACTGGCCATTGCCCCAGCCTTCGTCCTTGTCCTCTGCCAGTGCATTGTGTCTGGGGCAGCAGGGCCACACCCTCCGCCTGCAGCCAGCGCTGGGACCTCGCTCAGGCTGGTGACCCCTTCACAGGCCTCCCTCCATTCATCCCGAGCGTCTCCCTGTCCCAGCCTGGCCCTCCCTGGGCTCCCTTGGGAGCGCCCTCCACTCCTCCCTGCCCTGTGGCCACCTTCTCCCAGGGACAGCCTTGAGCCTGCTGTCCCCTTCTGTGCTCAGGACCCCCTGCCTGGGGCTCTGCTTAGCAGCTGCCTGTGCCCTCTGGCCGCAGTCTTGGGTGTTCCCTGGGTCCCCCCCACCTGCTGCTGGCCTCAGGCCTGGGCACGTGTGTGTGCGTGTGCATGTGCGTGTGTGTGTGTGTGTGTGTGTCTCTGTCTGTCACAGAGCAGGGGTAGGGTGGGAGGGGATGCAGTGGGGGCAGGAGGCCCGGGGACAAGGACGGGGAGGTGTGTGACAATTTCCCTCAGGCCCCTCAGTCTCCAGGGGTGGGGGTGGGGAACCTCTCCTGCTCCCCTGCCCTGGGTCTTTTTTGTTGAAATGGGTAATTTGGGCTTGTTTGTTATCCCTGTTTCCCCTTTAAAAAATAATTTATTGAGGTGAAATCGTGTAACATAAAACTAACCATTCAAAAGTGCTTGCACAGTGTTGCGCAACCACCACCTCTGCATAGTTCCAGAACATTGCCATCACCCCCCCCTCCCCGAGAAGACCAGAACCCATCAGCAGCCACTCCCTGTTCTCCCTCCTGCCCCGATCCTGCAGCACCCCAAGTCTGCTCTCTGTCCACTCTGGACGTCACATGTAAACATGTGGCCCTTTGCGTCTGGCTTCTTTCACCTGGCGTACCTTTCGCTTACCTTTTACTCTGCAATCATGACAGCAGCACAGGGCGTTGCAAGAGCAGTGCGGAGAGGTCCCACGTGCCCCCCAGGGCCTTTTAGTCCTCTCTGGGAGACGATGGCCGCTGGGTCTGGGGGTTCGGGGCAGGAAGTGGGAGAAGTGCAGCTGTCCCACCGAGGAGCGATCCTGCCACAGTGGCCTCGGGCCTCGGGCATTCCTGCCGTGGCCAGCCCCTGGGTGCTGCCGTGGGGCCGGGGCTTGCCTCTCTGCAGGCAGGGGTGGCTCCTCTCCGCTGGCCTCAGCTGGCCTGGGCGCTGCTGCTGTGAGCACAGCCCCTCTCCCGGCCGCCCCCTCCTGCCGCAGCCCAGCGTCCTTCCTAGCAGCCCGTTGGGCCCCGACGGCCGGTACTCTCCCTCCTGGGCCCTGGGCCGGTGCCTGGGCTGGGGGAGAGGGTAGGGTTTCAGCCCTCCCCCAGCAGCTGGCTGGGCAGGGAGAGGGGCTGGTTGTATTTTAAGCTGTTGAGTGGTTCAGCAGGAACTCGGAGGCCTTGTCTCCCAGTGGATGCTGGGCTGCCTTCCTGCAGGCCACACGGGCTCGAAGGCATGTGGGCACTGCTCGCCCAGGCCCAGGAACTATTAATATACCTGCAGCCACAGGATAGGCCCCATGCCTTTCCAGGCCTGGCTCTTCTAACCCTTTCTGGTGCATTCCGAGTGTCCCCTGTCCCTCACCCATAAGTCCCGTTGTTGGGGCCTGATGATCTGAGTGGTGTGACCAGGCTCTTTTTTTTCTGGCCCCTCCATGTGCTGGCTCTATCCGCTTTTGTTACCTGGTGGCTCAGAGGGGCTCAGCAGCCTGCCCCTCTGCCCCGGCAGAGCCCAGAGTTGACAGCAGGCGCTCAGCAGATGCTATCAGCCTGGACTTCCTGCATGCTAGGCTGTCTCCTGCCCTCACGTCCAGGACGCGGGTGTGCATGTCATAGGTGGGCAAGCAGGCAGCGACCCGCAGGCCAGTAGGGGAGCCAGGATCCAAGGCAAGGCCACTGCAGGGCCGCCTCCCCCGTCTTAGGGCCTGTAGTTCTGGGGCATTTCCCAGGAGGTAGACATCTTCCTGCCTGCCCCTGAGCTGAGGCCCAGAGAGAGGAGACATGCCCAGGGTCCCCGAGTGACCGCAGGGCAGGGCTGGATACAGTCCTGGGTGCCGCCCACCCTGCACCCTCCCTTTCTCACTGTCACTGGGAGTGAGGGGTGCCTGGCTTCTCTGGCTTGACTGTGAAGCCCTCTCCTTCACGGTGGGCTCTGGCTGCAGTGGACCAATCTCCCCGGGCTCTGGGTGGGTGGACATGCCCTTGATGGCCCCTGCTTGGGGCCTGCCCCAGGGTTTGGCTCTTAGCAGGTGCCGCTCCTTTTCCTCAGGCCGCCTCTGGCCCAGGGCCTGCTGGGTGGGAAGGGTCCATTGCAGTTGCTGGCCAGTGGCAGACCCAAGATCAGACCCACCCTATTTGCTATGGCTTGTGTGGCACCGCTGGACCTCACCCCCCAGCAGTCTTCCTGCCCTGCTTGGGTGGCGGGTCAGATCCCCTGGGGCGCCCTCCCTCCCCTCTGCCCTGTCATTCATTGACTGACTGACTGCTGCTTCCTCGGGGCTCTGGAGAGCTGAGCCAGGCTCCTTCTGTGGGCCCAGGATGTGTGCTCTGGGCTTTGGGGGGCTCAGGGCCTGGATGAGGGTGCGCCATTGGGCTGACTGGGTGGGAAGACTGTCCCACATGTGGCCGCAAGGTGAGAAATGGGTGGAGAGGGAGGTCGAGGTGCTTGCCCCAAACTTCCCTGTTCCCTGATCTTTCCACACTTAGAGGGAGGAACTCTCTGCACCAATCACTCCGGAATCTGTCACCTCCCCGGGAACACAAATGCACAAGGAAAGTAATCCCGAGTGTCTCTTGCAGCTCAGAAGGGGAAATGGATGATCTATCTGGCAGATTTACAAAATAGCTGGGATTTCTCCAAGCCCAGTCAACGCCGAGGCCTGAGCTGGGTGCCGGGGCCTGGGCTGCTTGCTGGCCACTGGCTCTGTTAGGGGGTGCCTGGGAGGCACTGCCATGCCTGTCCCTGGGGAATCTCCCTGCCCCTGGTGCTTTTGAGGGGCTGTGTCCACTCAAAAGCCTCTTTCAGGTCAACCCAGTTTCCAGGGGGCTCCCCAAAAGCCCCTCCAGGGGAAGTCTGTGGCAAGGCTTCTGGGGGTGCTCAGACTAGGACGGTTTTATATTTAGCTGGGCAGTGGCTCTGGTGCCACTCGGGTTACATCTGGCACAGAAGCCGGCAGCGCCAGGGCAGGCTCGGGCGCCTTTCCAGCACCGCGGCAGAATTTGATCGCGCCTGCCCGGCCCAGAGCTGCTTCGCGTGGGGAGGTTGGTGGTGGGGGCTGACGGTGGCAGCTGGGGCCGCTGGCCACCGAGGGCAGAGTGGAGTCGCGGGGCCAGCAGCAGGCGGCATGGACATGAGCCTGAGCATGGTGGCCCGGGAGACCAGCCCCGGCCTTGGGCCCAGCCTCAGTCCCGGCTTTGGTCCCGGCTTTGGTCTCAACGGGCTCCCCCGGCCCATGCCCCCCAAGGCGGCCAAGAAACCCAAAAAGGCCGTTCTCTTCTTCGAGGTGGAGATTCTGGACGCAAAGACGAGGGAGAAGCTGTGTTTCCTAGACAAGGTAGGACCGTCGAGTTGGCTGCAGTGGGCCGGGACCCCGCTCCTTCCAGCCCAGGAGCTGTCCAGCTGGGTCCTTTGTGCCCCACCCCCCTGCCCTTCAGAGGGCACATGACGGGGAGCTGTGGCCCCTGGGTGTGGCCGGGAGCTGGCTTCCCAGCCGGGAAGAAGGCAGGGCTTCAGGGCCTGGGGAGGAGGTGGACTGGGACCTGCCCCTGCTGAGGCCAGGCCTGGGGGAAGGGGTTCGGGCCATTCTTGGGGAGAACAGAGGGCCTTCACTGTGGGGGAGTTCTGGGAGCGGGGTGAAGAGGAGGGCAGGGAAGCAGGCCCAGCTGCCCATGCTTAAGCCTGGCTGCGGGGTAAAACTGGAGCCCCCAGCCCGCAGCTGTCCCCACACTGGCAGGGCCCTTGCTGCTCCTGCACTGGCTGTGCGGGTGGGAGCCTGGACCCCAACCCTGCCCCTTCCCACAGTAGCAGTCTTGGCCCCCAGTCTATCCTCTCCCTCCCACACCCCCATCCTGGGTCCGGGCTCCCCCAGGGCTGAGTCCCTCTGGCCTGTGCTTCCCTAGGTGGAGCCTCAGGCCACCATTGCGGAGATCAAGAACCTCTTCACCAAGTCCCGTGAGTCCAAGGCCCGCCACACTGCCCCTCTGTGACCCCTCTGGCCAGGAGCCGCTGGGAGGGACCCCACCCTGCGTGCTTCTCCCCCCAGGGGTCGGCAGAGATGCCCCCCAGCGTGGCCCAGGGTTTTCTGGCCTTGACTGGGGCAGGCGCCCCCGCGTGGCCCTCAGCAGTAACGCCCTTGCTGGGCTTTCAGAAGGACAAGATCCTGCTTCTGCCCGCGCTCTTCCGGCCTGTGTCCTGCAACCACGCAGGCCTCAGAGGCCTTGCCAGGGGGTGGGAGGGGCTGTGGGATCCCAGAGCCGCAGGAACCCTGGCATAGTGGGGTGGGCAGCGGGCAGGCTGAGCCCTGCCAAGCTGTGGGCTGTGACCGCCCCATTCTCCCCGCAGATCCGCAGTGGTACCCTGCCCGCCAGTCCCTCCGCCTGGACCCCAGTGAGTACAGCTGTCCGCCCGGCCCACCCCCTGGGCTCCCGGGTGGCAGTGGGAGAAGGCCCAGGCAGCCCCTGAGCCCTGGCCCGCCTCTCTGCAGAGGGCAAGTCCCTGAAGGACGAGGATGTTCTGCAGAAGCTGCCCGTGGGCACCACGGCCACATTCTACTTCCGGGACCTGGGGGCCCAGATCAGCTGGGTCACGGTGAGTGCTGACCCCACTCTCAGCCCCCTTTCCCATCAGCCGCAGCGGTGACTCACCTTGCCCCCCTGTACCCTCAGGTCTTCCTGACAGAGTACGCGGGGCCCCTTTTCATCTACCTGCTCTTCTACTTCCGGGTGCCCTTCATCTACGGCCACAAATACGACTTCACGTCCAGTCGGCACACGGTGGTGCAGTGAGTGGGGCCAGGCCCGAGGGGGCGGCTGGTGGAGGGTGGAAGCCCCGCCGGCCCGGCCCGGCTGAGCCCGCTGCTCCCCACCAGCCTCGCCTGCATCTGCCACTCATTCCACTACGTCAAGCGCCTGCTGGAGACGCTCTTCGTGCACCGCTTCTCGCACGGCACCATGCCTCTGCGCAACATCTTCAAGGTGAGGGCCCGCCCCTCCGCAGCCCCGCCCACCGCCCCGCCCCGCGGGACCCCGCCCCTCCGCAGCCCCGCCCACCGCCCCGCCCCGCGGGCCCACCTCTCCATCCCTGCCCCCGCTCCGTTTCAGAACTGCACCTACTACTGGGGCTTCGCCGCGTGGATGGCCTATTACATCAACCACCCACTCTACACGCCCCCCTGTAAGTGGCCTCGGACCGCGCCCCCCCTCCCCTCACACGCCCCTTCCCCAGACCCTCCTCTTATCCGTCTCATCCCCCTGCTTCCTCTTCAGCCTACGGAGCCCAGCAGGTTAAACTGGCACTGGCTATCTTTGTGGTAAGGAGGCTGGGGGTGGTGACGGGGTGGGGGGCGCTGGTGGGCTCTGGGCTGACCCTGCTCCTCTGACAGATCTGCCAGCTGGGCAACTTCTCCATCCACATGGCCCTGCGGGATCTGCGGCCGGCTGGTGAGTGGCCTGCGGGGGCGGGGGCGGGCTCGGAGGGGGCTGGGGGGGGGGTCTGACTCGCCCCTCCTGTCCTGCTTGCTAGGGTCCAAGACCCGGAAGATCCCGTACCCCACCAAGAACCCCTTCACGTGGCTCTTCCTGCTGGTGTCCTGCCCCAACTACACCTACGAGGTGAGGGGTGGCCCTGCCTTTCCTCCTTAGGGGCTTGGGGTCCCATGTGGAGGAGCCAGCCCCCAGGAGGGGGCACCTGGCTTGGCAGCTGCTTTTGCAGTCTGCACTTGGAACATTTGGAGGGGGACAGTTGGCGACCTCTCTGGCTCTGGGGCTTGGGAGGTGTGTTCACGCTGGGCTTCCATCACATACCACCGCCTTCGCTTGAGGTCCCCCCAGCATTGGAGTCGGGTTCCCACATCCCCACTCAGAAAGCAGGGGCCGGGGGAGGTGGCTGGCGGAGTCCTGGGCATCCACATGCACAGGGGTGGGTGGGGCGGGACAGAAGAGCTGGCCTTGCCCACTCCTGCCTGCCCTCACCCTCCCACCTCCTCTGCCCACAGGTGGGGTCCTGGATCGGCTTTGCCATCATGACACAGTGTCTCCCAGGTGAGCCTGCCGCCCCTCCCTCAGCAGGGCCCTACCCATCTGGGCCGGGCAGCCCCTCCCTGACACCCCCTTCTTCCCCACAGTGGCCCTTTTCTCCCTGGTGGGCTTCACCCAGATGACCATCTGGGCCAAGGGCAAGCACCGCAGCTACCTGAAGGAGTTCCGTGACTACCCACCCCTGCGCATGCCCATCATCCCCTTCCTGCTCTGAGCCGCTCAGCCAAGCCCGGCTGTCGTCCCCCATCCCAGTGTCATTCTGGGGGAGGAGAGGGGGCCGCAGCTCTCCAGCACCTGGAATAAAACCTGCCTGTCCCTGTCGACTCCGTCCCTGTGTGTTTCTTCTGTGGGCTTGGGGACCACCAGGCAGCACCTCCCACCCTCTCCACAGCGCAGTCAGAGGTCAGCTGGGCTGAGGAGTCTCGAGACTTTTATTTCTCTGACTGGTCCACAGGGCTGGGGACGCAGCCCCTATAGAGCCACCTCCGGAGCCACCTCTCCAGGCCCCTGGCCTTTGGCCGCTTCTGCCTCCCTCTTCTCACGCCGCTTCTTCCGCAGGAGCAGCCGCCGCTCCCGTTCATACTCCTTCATGCGCATCACGTAGCTGGGGGCAGAGCGAGAAGGGTCACCAGGCTCTCCGGCCAGGACGTGGCGCTCCCGCAGCCCTGGGAGGTGGACGGGACTGGAGCAGTGACCCCGAGCACCCGTGTATAGTGTGCCTGTGGTTCCTGTCGGGGCTGCCCAAGCAGGTGCTGGCCGCTGACTCCACCCTTTGCCTCCTTGGTGGCCACCAGTGAGCCCAGGGAAGGGCAGGGGCCTCCCACTGGAACCCAGGCTGGGCCACTCCTCCAGGTGGCTTCAGCCGCCTGCCCCACCCAGATTTTTCCTCTGCGCCCACCCAGCGGGGCCCTGGAGAGTGTCTTTTGGACTAAGGTGGGGCCTGGCTAGAAACCTCAGTTCGTTCATTGTTCTTGGCCTCTGGAGCCACATGCTGCTGGGGGTCAGGGGTGTGGCGGGGCGTGGGGCGGGGGGCCTGGGGCTCACTCGAGATGTTCGCAGTAGTTCCAGTCGTGCTGCTCGTGCTTGCAGGCCAGGAAGTTGGGGAAGCTGTCGCGCTTGCACTTGAGCAGCCGGATGAGGTAGTGGGCGCAGTAGTCCCGCTGCTGGAGCGTCAGCTGCGCATCGCTCATCTCCTGCTGTGTGGCCACCATCTCTGCGGGGAGCAGGCGGGGCTCAGCCAGGCGGCCTTGCCTGGGCCCTACCTGCCAGAGGCTCCCCACTGGGCTGATGCACGCGACATCAGGGAGCCACATCACAGGGGCGTCCGCCCCCCCCCCCAAAGACTGCGTGGCAGATGGCAGTGGATTAGGGCCACCCTCTGACAGAGGCAGTGTCTTGAAGGGGCCCCCTTTTCTAATTTGCACAAAGGCAACCCAGGCACTGAGGCCCAGAAGGAGAGGGGTGGCTCTCTGGCCGTCCCCTGCCGGGGCATGGCAGTATCTCTTGATGGCTCCCCCAGGGATACCCTCCCTCCAGGGCCACTGCAGACAGCCCCGCTCTGCAGAGCCCGAGCTCAGGAACACGCTCTCCTGACGTGGGCGCTCTGAGCTCAGCTTCCCGCGCCACAGGATGCGCTGTCAGGTAACGAGCTGAGCTAGCGACACCTGTAGTACTCAGGCGCGTGCCTCCAAGGACGGCCAGACTAGTTGTGGGCCCCGGAGCCCCGCCCACGTAGCAAAACCTGACGCGGGACAAAATCAGCTTCAGGAGGAGGCCAGCTGTGGCAGTCAGGAATCACGGGTACGCACCCCGGCCTGTGCCTGCCGTGCCCAGCAATCCTGTGCTCCTTCCCGCTCGGCTCTCTGCCCCTTTCTCTCAGCAGGGGCCACTTAGGACCCAGCCTTCCCCACCCGCCTTAGCGCGACACCTTTCTGGGTCCTAGCTCCTTTCTGTCTGCGCGTCTCAACTGCGACTCCCTCGACTCAGGCCCAGCTCCTCCTCTCCTGCCCCCGTATCCCACTCTCTTCTGGCTTCTACCCACCCCTCCACTGCCCAGACACCCCAGCGCACACACTAGGCCTCCTCAGCCTCTCACCGGCTGCTTGCTTTCTCTTCCTGTGGCCCCTCCTGCAGCGCACCTTCCCCGGGTCTCCTCCCATCGCCGAGCGGCCGAACACTGGCATTCCAAGAGCCCTTGCCTGATCGCCACCCCGTATGCTGAAAAGCCCGACGCGGTCCCTCCACCCTATACCTCATCTGAGGCCTGGGCATCCACCTGCAGCCCCCTGCCGGTTCCCACGCATCGCGATGCCACCTGCCCCCCTGGCGCTCCAGTCAGCAACGCTACACGCCTCCCTCCTTTGTATCTTACAGTCACACGACTTATAATGAGCCAGCAGCAAGGACTTCTGGAGCACCTACTGTGTGCTAAGTGGCGGGGACACAGCAGTAAACACGACACGCAAGCATCCCTGCCCTTGCGGGGACGTGCAGAACAAATAGAATGTCTGGCAATGGTTACGAATGAGGGCGAAAAACAACGCAAGAGAGGAGTGTTGGGAGGAGCATGAGAAAGCGAGGAAGTGAGTTACCCACATACCTCGGGGAAGGGCGCTCCAGGCAGCAGAACAAGCGCAAAGGCCTGGAGGTGGGAGGTCAGGCAGGATGCCCCAGGGGTTCTGGCCTGAGCACAGGGACGAATGGAGTTGCCAGTTACCGGGACAGGGAGCATAGAGGGAGGGGCAGGCTTTCCGGGGCGGTCAGGAGCTGTGTTTTGGACCCACTGAGTGTGAGATGCCCGTTAATACTGCGTGGAGATGCCAAGCAGGCAGTGGGGTCCAGGAGTCTGGAGTTCAGGGTCAAGGCCCAGCTGGAGATAGCTGTGAGGCACTGGTCCCCCGACAGTACTGGAAGCCAGGGGATTAGCAGAGATCCCGCCCAGGGAGTGGTGGACCGAAGAGAGAAGGCCTGAGCCTTGCTGCACTGCAAAGGGGAGGGGAGGAATTATCTGTGAAGCCTCCAGTGAGGCGGGGTCCTGGGAGCCAGGTGAGGAGGGGCTTCCAGGAGGTGGCAGCATCAGCTGTACTTGATCAACTGTGCTTCTCTAGATTAGGTAAGAGCTGAGGACTGACAAGGGTTCAGGGATATAGTTGGGGGAAGCTGCCAAGAAGGGGGAAGAGGTGAGTTTGATCAGGGTAAGCAAGAGGGAGGAGAGGGGCTTGCTGGCGTTTGCAAAGCAGGGTGCCCGGGCGGTGGTAAAGGAGGTGGGTGGACCTATGGACTGTAGGTTCAGCTAGGGCTGAAGGGCTACCTGGAGGTGGAACCCTGGAGCGGTCATACCACCTCCCAACATTCTCTCAAATCCAACCTGTCTGCATCCCCACCGCTCAGTGGTCTCCCTGTCTGAAAGCTATCACCCACCCGGCAGACTGCGGGAACTTCTGACAAGCAAATCTGATCGTGTTCCTCCCTCCTCTGCTTCCAAGCGCTGGCTCTCCCCTCTCCTGGGAGCCCTCTCCGTCTGGTCAACTCCTGTTTATCCTCTTTCGGGTCTTTGCTTCCAGCCACCGCCCCCTGGAAGCCTGCCTTGTTACCCGCCAGGTGCTGCCCCCGAAATCTGCCTCGTTCCACTATCTTCCCTACTGGGCTGAGAGTTCCCTGAAGACAGTGCTTGCATCCCCCCAGTTCCCTCCTACATCGGCGGTGCCCAAATCGGGACCTGGCTCAGAACTGGCGCTCGATATACCTGTGATATTTACTACATTAAAAAATAAAATAAAATAAAAGCATCACGCAGGACAGTTTGCGCGGGGCAAGTCTCCCTGTGTTTTCTCGTGCATACCTAAAAATAGCTGCGACATCTGGACAAGGGTACGACGAACGTGTCCCTTCTGTGCTAAACCCTGCATGGCTCCCACTGCCCCAGGACAAAGCCCCGCTCCGAGCACTTCGTTCCTCTCCGCTCTCTCTGCCCCCGGGCTTTGCTCCAGCCGAGCCCTGGCCGGGGACGCCCGCACACTCAGGCCGGGCCACGAGCGTCCCCCGGACTCCTCCGGGCCGCAGCCGGAGCCGATCACAGGAAAGCCGTGAGCCTCGAGCCCAGCCCTGGGGACCCTGGGGTTCGGGGTCCCGCGCCCAGCTCCCGCCGGCCGCGCCTGCGCACTGGGCCTCACCACGCTGCTTGCGCTCCGGGAAGCCGTAGTCGGACGGGAAGGTGGGCATCCGCAGGGGGTCGGGCTCCACCGAGGAATCGCCCAGGTAGCGGCGAACCAGGTGCGCCCCCATGGCTGCCGTCGCCGCAGGTTCCCACGGCCGCCGAGGGTCACCCCGCTCGCCCACGGAAGCACTGCCCCCTTCTCCAGCCACGGCTTCCGGGTCGCTCAGGTCGCTGTAGGGATAATAGAGATTCCAGAAAGTCGCGCTGGTCCGCCTTGCGCCACCTGGCGGACAGGAAGAGGCATGACAGATGCGGCGCCCCCTCGCGGGATAGAGTCGGACCCCAGAGGGAACGTCCCTGAACCTGGAAATTCAACTGGGCTGGAGAGGGGGGAACGAGGTGGCCTGCGGCCTCCCTCAGCCAGGTCGGGGCGCTCCTGGTAGCGTATAGAGTATAGAGCACAAATGAAAATTATTTTTCAAAAAACGTTTTTCTTTGAAAACATTTGAATTTCTCTTAATAAAACCACACAATACTGATTATATAGTTAACATCGTAATTGTCAATGAAATTATTTAAAGTAAATATTTTGATTGCTTGAATTTAATTTAAATAAACAAATCAAAGTTATTTATAAGTAACATTATTTAAAGCTGAAAATTTAAATCCTATTGAATATATTATATAATATATATATTTTCATCTGGCAAAGCATTTATTGGGCATCTACTGTATACTGGGTCCAGTGGTCAACAAGGCAGATATAGTCCCTGCATTGTGCACCTACGGTCTAATAGGAGAGGAAAACATTATATAAGAAATTATGCAAACAAGAATAGATTCAAAAAGTGTGATATGAGAGGCCCATGAGAGAGAAAAAGGAGGGAATGACTTTAGTTTGGATGGTTGAGGGGTATAAAGGGATTTCCACTCCTTTTTTTAAAAAAAAATTTTTAGAGATGGGGTCTCACTCTGTCTCCCAGGCTGGAGTGCAGTGGCACCATCATAGCTCACTGCAGCCTTGAACTCCTGGGCTCAAGCGATGCTCCTGCCTCAGACTTCCAAGAATCTGGGACTACAGATGTAGGCCATCATGCCTGGCTCCACTCTTCTTTAAGAGCATGAATATCTTGCCTTTTAGGGAACACACTGGGTTTTCATGCATTTCTTTCCTTTTATTTTTAGTTGACATGTAATAATTGTACATATTTATGAGATACAGTGATATTGTGATATATGTATACATCGTGCAATGATTAAATCAAGCTAGCATATCCATCACCTTAAATATTTATAATTTCTTTGTCTGGTAGACATTCAAAATCCTGTCTTCGAGCCTTTGGAAAATATGCACTAAATTGTTGTTAACCATATTCACCTTATAGTGCTACAGAACACTAGAACTTACTGCTCCTAGCTAGCTGTAATTTTGTATCTGTTAACCAACCCTTCCCTATCCTCTCCTCCCTCCTTCCCTTCCTAGCCTCTTATAACCCCTAGTCTCTCTACTTCCATAAGCTCATTTATTTTAGGCTCCCACATAGGAGTGAGAACACGTGGTATTTATCTTCCTGTGCCTGACTTATTTCGCTTAACATAAGGGTCATTCGTGCTGCTGCGAATGACAGGATTTCGTTCTTTTTCATGGCTGAATAGTATTCCATTGTGTAATATATGCCACACTTTCTTTATTCATTCATCCAATGATGGGCACTTGGGTTGATTCCATATCTTGGCTATTGTGAATAGTGTTGTGGTAAACATGGGGTGCAGGTATCTCTTTGATACACTGATTTCCTTTCCGTTGGGTATATACCTAGCAGTTGACTGCTGTATCACATGGTGGTTCTATTTTTAGCTTTTTGAGACACTTCCATACTGCTTTCCATAACAGCTGTACTAGTTTACTAACGACAGTGTGTAAGAGTTCCCTTTTATCAGAATCCTTGCCAGTGTTTGTTATTTTTTTGTCTTTTTGATGATAGCCATTCTAACTGGAGTGACATGATATCTCATCGTGATTTGGATTTGCATTTCCATGATAATTAGTGGTGTTAAGCCTTTTTCCGTATACATGTTGGCCGTTTGTATGTCTTCTTTTGAGAGATGTCTATTCATGCCCTTTGCCCACTTATTAATGGGTATTTGTTTTTTTCCTGTTGAGTTGTTTGAATTCCTTGTATATTCTGGATATCAGTCCCTTGTTAGATGAATAATTTGCAATGTTTTCTCCTATTCTACAGGCTGTCTCCTTGAAAGGGTATGAAACTCATATGCAGGCAGAGAAAGGGGAACTTATGTGCTGTGAGTTTATTTCTCTTACGTTCTGTTTGATAGTTTATTTTCCTCTGTTCGGTTATTAGTAAGACCGCCTTTCACTCCGCACTCTGTTAATTGTTTCCTTTGCTGTGCAGAGGTTTTTAGTTTGATATAGTCTCATTTATCTATTTTTGTTTTTGTTGCCTGTGCTTATGCAAGTCCTATGCATAAGATCTACTAAATATTTTTGTAGAAATAAGACAAGTTGCAATTATATTAGTAAAATTCTTCTAGTTGTTACTGTAGAGAATTGGTATTGCATTTCACATAGGTTACATTCAGGCTTACCTGTATGCAAATTTAAGAGTGTGATACATTGTTTAATGTCACCAAATACTGAGCTCCTTGGCTTCTATGTGCAACTGTAACAAATGCTTTGCTAATTTGTTACTCTCTCTGGAATCCTAAAGTGGAACACAAAGAGAAGCCATTGAATGGGTGCTTGGCAGTATTGGGAAATACTGCTCGGTTATGCAAGAATAAATTTCATTTCACATGCTGTCGTGGGCTAAATTGTGTTTCCAAAAATGTGTTGCAGTCCCAATACCAAGAACCTGTGAATATGACCTGATTTGAAAATAGGGTCTTGGCTCATGTAATCAAGTTAAGATGTGGTCACACTGGATTAGATGAGTATTAATCCACTGATTGGTGTCCTTATAAGAAGAGGGGAATTAGGACACAGAGATGCACCCACAGGGAGAACATCACGTGACAAGAGAGGCAGAGATTGGAGGGATACATCTATAATCTGCCAGCCAAGGAATGCCAAGGGTCACAGGCAACCACTAGAAGGTAGAAAGGGGCCAGGAAGGAATCTCCCCAAGAGCCTTCAGAGGGAACGTTGCTCTGCCAACACTGTATTTTGGAGTTCCAGCCTCCAGAACTGTGAGATTATACATTTTTGTTTATTAAAGCCACTTAGGCTGGGCGTGGTGGCTCACACCTGTAATTCCAGTGCTTTGGGAGGCTGAGATGGCAGGATCACTTGAGGCCAGGCATTGCAAATCAGACCGGGCAACATAGTGAGACTCATGTCTACAAAAAATAAGAAAAACTTAGCTGAGGATGGTGGCGCACGCCTGTAGTCCCAGCTACTCCAGAGGCTGAGGCAGGAGGATCGTTTGAGCCCAGGAGTGCGAGGTTACAGTGAGCTGTGATCGTACCACTCTGCTCCCTCCTGGGTGACAGAGCAAGACCCTGTCTCTAAATAAAAAACAGCCACCTGGTTTGCGGCCCCTTGTTACGGCAGCCCCAGGAAACTAACATGTGATGCAATTTCCCTTTTCTCCTACTTAAACTTGCATGGCGCTCAAACAGTCCTCACTGTTTCTGTCATTGGCAGTGACGCAACCAGAAGTCACAGGATTCAGAATACTGGCCAGAGAAGCAGGAAACACTCCCCAGGGGCCTGAATGGCGTTACTGCTGAGAACGATGTTGCCATGTTTAGAATTACGGTTGTTCTGTGCCAGCTCTGATCATGGGTTCCGAAGTGACACGGGTGTTCTGTGTTCTTCGGTACATTTTTTGTGTTTGTAATGTGTGCGGTCCTCTGAGCGAGCAGGGTGCCTCTGCCTGGGTGTTCCGTGAAAGGGCTGTATATGCAAAGCAACCCCCAAATGCTCAAGGAATTGAGAAACCAAAGAACAAGGCAGACAGATCCAGTTTTGCAGTAAGGATGATTTGTTTAGGGGAACTTACTGACAGAGTGTAGTCTTGGGTGGCTACAAGACAGTTAGATCTCAGCCGCAACCCCCTAGACCCAGCCAGGGCTTATATCTTGGGGAAAAAGTACACATGCTCTGGAAGGAATATGTAGGTGGCCACGTCACAACTTATTATGTATGCAACGACATCGACGGCTGTTTTGGAGGAAAAGTGAAACTTACAAAGAGTGGGTGTTTCTATATAAAGAGGAATATTTCAACTAGACATTTTGGAGGCATTTCCAGACTCAAGGTTAGTTGGGCATATTAGCATTTAAAAATAAAGTCGCTCTTGTCCCCATCTTGAGTCAAAGGGGAGTCCTGCTGTTGAGAGAACAGACATCCTGGGTCAGAATGCTAGTTATATGGCTTGAGCAAATGCTTTCAGCTCTCTGTGAGATGGGAATACCGATTTTAACATTGCACAGATTAAATGTGTTAATTTTTTTTTTTTTTTTTTGGTGACAGGATCTCACTCTGTTGCCTGGGCCAGAGTGCAGTGGACCTGCGGGGGTTAAAATTAGGGTGAGGGTGATTTTAGGCAGCATGTGTGAGGGTGAGGAGGGGCTGGGCTTCAGTCATGATCCATACCCTTCCTGTTTTTTCTTTATTTTTGTGAATTTTAAAATTTTTATGTATTTATTTTTCTATTAATTTATCTATTTATCTTCCTTTGTCTCTCCCTCTCTCCCCCCCTTCCTTGGGGTCTCACTCTGTTGCCCAGGCTGGAGTGCAGTGGCCTGACCATAGTTCACTGCAGCCTTGAAATCCTGGGTTCAAGTGATCCTCCTGCCTCAGCCTCCCAAGCAGCTGGGACTACAGGTGCATGCCACCATGCCTGGCTATTTAAAAAAATTTATTGTAGAGATGGGGGTTTCTCTATGTTGTCCAGGCTGGTCTTGAACTCCTGGGCTCAAATGATCCTCCTGCCTTGGCCTCCCAAAGTGCTGGGATTGCAGGCATGAGCCACTGCACCTGGCCCCCTTCCTGTTTTTTTCTCTGTCAACCATCTGACAAGGAAACTTTCCTGTGTCCCCTGCCCACCACCCCCAGGTGCCCTGGTTTGTTGCTCACAGCTCCCCATCTCTCCCCCTCCTTCCTTCCCTCCCCCTCCTGTCGGGCCTCTTCTGGTCTGCACCAGGCAGGAGCTATATTAGCGTTTTGTGAGCAGAGCAGCCTCAGGGGGCCCCATGTGTGGCCTGGCGTGGGGAAGGAAATTCTGAGTGGTGTCTGCACCTCACCATGGTCTGCTGGATGGGGGATCAGGTGATCTCAGTAATTTAGTTTGAGGGAAGGAGGAAAAACAAGGTCAGTGAGGCCTCACCAGAAAACCCCTGGGGAAGGCCTCGCTTCCACCTAGGGGCAGAAAAAACACTCACCTGTAATCCAGGTGGGGGGCTAAGGACACCTGGGGATTGCTGCTGTCTGTGTTGAGGGTGGCTGGCTGGTATTGGAGGGATGAATGAGGACCTGCAGTAGCTTGGCCCTTGGGAGTAGCTTTAGTCAGGGCTTGCTTGGTAGGCAGGATGGTCACTTATTCATTCAACGAACATTTGTTGAGTACCTATCCTGTTGCAGGCAGTAAGAAACAGTGAACAAAACAGACACAATTTCCTGTCCTTGGGGAGCTGAGCTGCTAATGGGAAGAAGACGGGCAGTGAACAGATAAAGAATTGAGACACATGCAAGGAGAAGAAAAATAGCCAGTAGAGTATATGAAAAAGGCTGGCTTAAAATTTTAAATATGGCCATTTTATTTTATTTTTATTTTTTTCTTTTGAGACAGGGTCTTGCTCTGTTGCCCAGGCTAGAGTGCAGTGGCATCACCATAGCTCATTGCAACCTCAGACTCCTGGGCTCAGGCGATCCTCCTGCCTCAGCCTCCCGAGTAGCTGGGACTACAGGTTCAGACCACCACACCCAGCTAATTTTTCTATTTTTTGTAGAGATGGGATCTTGCTATGTTGCACAGGCTGGTCTCAAACTCCTGAGCTCAAGTGATCCTCCCACCTTGGCCTCCCAAAGTGCTGGGATTACAGGGGTGAGTCACTGTGCCCAGCCTGAAGCCTCTTTTATAAAGGCATTAATCTCATTCACGTGGTCAAATCCCTCACAACTTAATTACTTTCCAAAAGGCCACACTTCTTAATATCACCAAAGGGGATTAAATTTCCAACATATGAATTTTGGATGGACACACACATTGAAACCACAGCAGTGGTGTATGTTTCCCACTTTAGCTGCATGCCACATATTTTGAGACACTGTGCTTTCACTTTCATTCAATTGAAAATCTTTTACATTTCCATTTTGACTTCCTCTTTGACCCATGGGTGTTATTTAATTGCTAAATATTTGGGGATTTTCTGGATATCATTCTGTTATTTATTTCTAATTGATTTGGTTATGGTCTTAGAATATACTTTGCATGATTCCTAGCCTGGGATTCTCCTCTTTATTTTAATCCTCCAAATCCCCCAGGTATGTCTGATTTTCCTCTCCTGCTTTATTTGTCTTCTTCTTCTTCTTTTTTTTTTTTGAGCTGGGTCTTGCTGTGTTGCCCAGGCTGGAGTGCAGTGGCTATTCACAGGCGCAATCACATAGAGCTCATGTGATCCTCCTGCCTCACCCTCCTGAGTAGCTGGGACTACAGATTACATGTGTCACCACATCTGGCTAATTTTTCTATTTTTAGTAGAGATGGGGTCTCGCTCTTGCTCAGACTGGTCTCGAACTCCTGAGCTCAAGTGATCCTCCTGCCTTGGCCTCCCAGAGTGCTGGGATTACAGGCGTGAGCCACCGTGCCTGGCCAAAGAGTGATCTTGACAGGCAGAGATGCTGTCAGTCCTATATACCCACCTCTCCCCAACTTACATATTCCCTTCTTCTCCCCCCATCCCTGTGTTGATAATCCCCATGGGTGCTTAGTAGGTGTTTGCTGAGCAGGCATTTGCCCTTTGTGTCAATTAATGGGGCAAGTGTAATTTTGTTACATGGATTTATTGCGTAATGGTGAAGTCAGGGCTTTTAGAGTATCCATCACCCGAATAATGTACATCGCACCCGTTAAGTAATTTCTCATCCCTCCCCTCCCCCCACCTTTCCGAGTCTCCACTGTCTATCATTCCACACTCTGTATTCATGTGTTCACATTATTAAGCTCCTATTGTAAGTGAGAACACGCAGTATTTGTCTTTCTGTGTGTGACTTGTTTCATTTAAAATGATGGCCTCCAAGGCCGGGCGTGGTGGCTCATGCCTGTAATCCTAGCACTCTGGGAGGCCGAGGCGGGCGGATCGTTTGAGCTCAGGAGTTCGAGACCAGCCTGAGCAAGAGTGAGACCCCGTTTCTACTAAAATAGAAAGAAATTAGCCAGACAACTAAAAATATATAGAACAAATTAGCCGGGCATGGTGGTGAGTGCCTGTAGTCCCAGCTACTCAGGAGGCTGAAGCAGGAGGATCGCTTGAGCCCAGGAGTTTGAGGTTGCTGTGAGCTAGGCTGACACCACGACACTCTAGCCTGGGCAACAGAATGAGGCTCTGTCTCAAAAAAGAAGACATGATTTCATTCTTTCTTATGGTTGAATAGCATTCCATTGCGTATATACACCACATTTTCTTTATCCAATCATCCACTGATGGATCCTGGGTTGATTCCATATCTTTGCTATTGTGAATAGTGCTCTGATAAATATACAAGCGCAGGCACCCTTTTGATACAATGATTTATTTCCCTTCAGCCAGATACCCGGTAGTGGAATTTCTGGATCAAATGGTAGTTCTATTTTTAGTTCTTTGAGAAATCTCCATACTGTTTTCCATAGAGGTCGTACTGATCGACATTCCCACCAACAGTGTATAAGTGTCCCCTCTTCCCCGCATCCTTGCCAACGTATGTTATTTTTTGACTTTTTAGTAATAGCCATTTTAGCTGGTGTAAGAGGACACCTCCTTGTGGTTTTAATTTGCATTTCTCTGATGGTTAGTGATGTCGAGCATGTTTTTTTTTTTTTTTCATATGCTTATTGGCCATTTGTAGGTCTTCTTTTGAGAAATGTCTATTCATGTCCTTTGCAGACCGGTTCTTTTTTCCTTCTCGGACAAATGGGCATTTCCCCATTTTAAAATGGATACGTGGTCACACCTGCCCACACGCAGGTTGGGAAGGTTCTATGACTCCAGGCAGCATATAACAGGCGGAATCCCAGTCCCCAGACTCGGCTTTTAAGTGAAATCGAGGCTGATCTGCCACCATTCTTCTACCTCGACGAGGGCTGGGGCTGCACCTTTTGCCCACGTGCTAGGAAAGAGTTTTCCCTGGTGGAGACTCTGGCTTGCTTATTTCGAGACTGTCAAGTGAGACATATATTCTATTTTGTTTAAGCTTCTCTTGTTCTGAATCTCTGTTGTGGAAACCCAGCCTAACCTTCTAACTTGTACATGGGGCCAATGGATTTTTTTTTCAAATTGTTGAAACCAATTTGAGTTGCATTTCCTCTTCCCTTTAGTGGAAAGCCCCCCAAAAGGAACTGGGGTCTTTCCTTTTGGGGTACGTATAAGTTTCCTATGGGTGACTCTAACAAATCACCACTGGCTTAAAATGATGGAAACATTCTTTTACCATTTTGGAGGTCAGAAGACCAAAAATGATTTTCACTGGGCTGAAACCGAGGTGTGGGCTGGGCCGTGCTCCCTCAGGAGACTCTAGTGGAAGAATCCGTTTTCATGCTTTTCCCAGCATCCCCTAGCTGCTGGCCCCATCTCGCGTCTTCAAAGCCAACGACATAGCATCTTTCATTAGAGGCCACATTGCCATCTTCTGTGTCAAATCTCTGCCTGTCCCCCTTTCACAAGGACACTTGTTATATAATTAGTTAATTAACTAATTAATTAATTTATTGAGTCAGAGTCTCGCTCTGTCACCCCTAGCTAGAGTGCAGTGGCATCATCATAGCTCATTGCAGCCTCCAACTCCTGGGCTCAAGTGATCCTCGTGCCTCAGCCTTCGGAGTAGCTGGGACTACAGGCCTGTGACACCATATCCGGCTAATTTTTTTTCTATTTTTAGTAGAGATGGGGGTCTCACTCTTGCTCAGGCTGGTCTCGAACCCCTGACCTCAAGTGATCCTCCCACCTTGGCCTCTCAGAGTGCTAGGATTACAGAGAGGCGCCTGGCCTCTCTTCCCTCCTTTACAGCAGAGCTCAGAGAGTGGTCCTTGCTATGGATTCTTTCCTCCACTCAAGGGTCTGGAGCCTCTCCAGTTAGGGTCCCCCAATATGCCTCCCCTGTCCACTGAAACTCTTCTGGTCGAGGTCACCCATGACCTCCACATTGCCAGGTCCCCTTCTGACTCTGCCTTTCAGCAGCGTTTGGCACAGTTGAGTTCCATTCCTTCCTCGCCGACTTTCGGGAGTCCACGCGCCCCTGGATCTCCTCCCCCCTCTCTGGTTACTCATTCTTGGCCACCTTTGCCTTGGATCTTGTGGCGGGTTGAACTGTGTCTCCCCAAAAATGATCCGCCCAAGTCCTAACCCCTGGAACCTGGGAATGTAACATTTGGAAAAAGAGTCCTTGCAGATGTCATTAAGCGAAGGAGCTAAAGACGAGATCATCCTGGATTTCAGGGGGACCCATATCCAATGACTCGTCCCTTTATAAGAGAAAGAAGAGGGGGATTTAAGGCACAGACACGCAGAGAAGGGCATGTGGTGGCAGAGACAGAGATCGGAGGGACGTGGCCACAAGCCAAGGAATGTTTGGAGCCACCAGAAGCTGGAAAAGGCAAGGAAGGACCCTCTTCTATAGCTTCTGGAGGGAGCATGGCCCTTGTGACACCTTGATTTCACACTTCTCGCTCCAGAATTGAGAGAGAATAAATTTCTGTTTCTTTAAGAAACGAAGTTTTTGGTCTTTTGTCATGGAATCCCTGGGAAATTAACACAGACCTCTGATACACACTCGCTTCCTCAAGAGCTCACTGCATCTCATGGCTTAAAATACTTTTTTTAACCGACAGCTCAAATTATATGTATCTTGGCTGGGTGCAGTGGGTCACGCCTAAAATTCCAGCACTTTGGGAGGCTGAGGCAGGAGCATTGCGGGAGGCCAGAAGTTCCAGACCAGCCTGGGCAACATAGCAAGACCCTGTCTCTAAAAAAAAAAAAAATTAGCTGAGCATAGTGCTGCCCACCCATAGTCCAGCTACTCAGGAGGCTGAGGCAGGAGGATTGCTTTAGCCCAGGAATTTGAGACTGGCCTGGGCAACATAGTGAGACCCCATCTCTGCAAAAAAATTTTAAAAATTAGCTTTGTGTGTTGGCTCATGCCTGTAGTCCCAGCTACTCTGGAGGCTGAGGCAGGGGGATCACTTGAGCCCACAAGTGCAAAGCTGCAGTGTGCTCTGATTGTGCCACTGCACTCCAGCGGGGGCAACGGTGAGACCCTGTCTCTTAAAAAATATTACATATCTCCTGCTTAAACCTCTCCCCTGACTTCAACCTTGATTATCCAACTGGTGATTCTACCTCTTCTCTTGATTATCTAATGGGCATCTCACACTTCACATGTACAAAACCCAAACTCCAAATTTCTACCTCCCCCGTCCTTCCTCTCCCACTGGCTTTCACATCTCAGGGATATGGTGTGACAGTTCTATTCTTCTAGAAACTTAAGACAAAAGCTCTGGCATCATCTATGGCTACTTTTTCCTGCAATGGCTTCCCAGTGTGGTTAGAGTGAAGTCTAGTCTTTTCTCCATACAGAGTTTTCAGCAGGGGAGCAACAGATTTTGATCAATATTTTTAAATGTTGCTCTCTGATTGTTCGGGGGGAGATGGATGGTGCGGGGTGTTGGGGACTGAACAAGTGCTCTTGGGCAGGGTACTCCAAATGGCTTCGGTCTGGTCATTCCACAGGCTTCACCTGGGTCGCAGGAAGACTGCCACATCTTTGCTGTAAAAAAACATGCAGCCACTCCCATTGTACTTCCCCCACCCCCCTATGTCTGTCCTTTTGCTTCACGTGCTTTTGGGTGTGAGTCAAAACCCCATCGTCTGGTTTCTCCAAGGGGTGGGCAGGCCTCTCCCCTCTTTGTAAGTTTAACCTTTTAAATACCCTCATGCCAAGCTCAGGTTCTGCATCGATGACTCGTATACGACCCTCAGGTTTTGCAAGTTCTGCATAAACGACTGTGATAGCCAGCCTTTAAGACAGTTTCCAGGGATCCCTGCATCCTGGTATCCATGCCCTTTTGTGGGCTTCTCCCAGAGTGACTCAGAGCTGGTCCGTGTGATAAATAGAGTCCTGTATAGTGGAGATCATAGTTCGCGACCTGTGAGGTTGGGCTATAAAAGGCATCATGGCTCCCACCTTGGCCTCCGCCATACTGTGAGGATGTCCAATCAGCCCTTGGGAGAGACTTGTATGGCAAGGAACTGAGGCCTCCCACCAACAGCCGTATGAGTGTATCATCTTGGAAGCAGATCCTCTAGCCCCAGTCAAGCCCTCAGATGACTGCCACCCCAGGCCACATATTTAAAAACATTTTTTTTTTTTTGAGACACAGTCTTGCTCTGTCTCCTGGGCTAGAGTGCAGTGGTGCCAGCTTAGGTCACTGCAACCTCATGCTACTGGGTTCCAGCGATCCACCTGGCTCAGCCTCCTGAGTAGTTGGGACTATAGGCACGTGCCACCATGCCTGGCTGATTTTTTTGTCCATTTTTAATAGAGACAGAGTCTTGCTGTTGCTCAGGCCTGTCTCGAATTCCTGAGCTCAAGCAATCCTCCCACCTCAGCCTCCCAGGCTTGAGCCACTGTGCCTGGCCTAAATTTTTATTCTTATTATTTTTTTATTTCAAGATATTAAGGGAGTACAAATATTTTTGTTACATGGATAGCTTTCATAATGCTTGAGTCAGGTCTATAAGTGTGCCCATCATCCGAACAGTGTTCGTTGTACCTGTTAGGTAGGTTTGCACCCCTCCTCCTCCCCTGTTCTTTTTTTTTTTTTTCTTTGAGACAGAATCTCACTCTGTTGCTGGGGCTAGAGTGCTGTGGCATCAGCCCAGCTCACAGCATCCTCAAACTCCTGGGCTCAAGCAATCCTCCTGCCTCAGCCTCCCGAGTAGCTGGGACTACAGGCATGTGCCACCATGCCCGGCTATTTTTTTCTATATATTTTTAGTCGTCCAATTAATTTCTTTCTATTTTTAGTAGAGACGGGGTCTCGCTCTTGCTCAGGCTGGTCTCGAACTCCTGAGCTCAGAAGGATCCACCCGCCTCGGCCTCCCAGAGTGCTAGGATTACAGGCGTGAGCCACCGCGCCCGGCCTGATTTTTACTTCTTTCTGCGCCCATGCGTGCCCGTCAATTTGTTCCAAATTATTAGAGAGTATATGTGGTGTCTGTTTTTCAATTCTTGAAATACTTCACTTAGGTTAATGGTCTCCAGTTCTATCCAGATTGTTGCAAAAGATATTAATTCATCCCTTTTCATGGCTGAGTAGTACTCCATGGTACACCTATACCACATTTGGTTACTCCACTCATGACTAGATGGGAACTTGGGTTGATTCCACTTCTTTGCAATTGCGAATTTTGCTGCAATAAACACTCAAGTGCAGGTGTCCTTTCGATAAAATGACTTCTTTTCCTGTGGGTAGATACCCAGTAGCGGGATTGCTGGATCGAATGGTAGGTCTACTTTTAGTTCTTTGAGGAATCTCCGTACTGTTTTCCATAGAGGTTGTTCTAATTTGCAGTTACCAGGCAACATCTTGATACAATCATATAAGAGATCCCAAACCAGAGCTGGTCTCAAATCCCTGAACCACAGAAACTGTGAGATAATAATAAATGCTTATTGTTGTTTTAAGTCACTAAGTTTTGGAGTCCTTGGTTATGCAGCCACAGACAACTAACTCAGTGTCCTAGAACTTCACTCTGGAAGGTGGGGGATAGTTTGCACCTATCACTCTAATATCTTGTAACAAATGTCACCACCTCCAGGAGGTATTCCCTGACCACCTCCTTATGTTACATCATCCTATCTCATTACCCTGTTTTATCATTAACATTTAAAAAATAATAATAGTCACTACTGAAAATAAAATATATATAAAAACTGTATTATTTATTTCTTTGTTTCTTTACCGGTTTATTGTCTCTCCTGGAAGGAAGGAGCGTATCTACCTTTTTCACCTGAAGCTTGGTGCTCTCTCAACTTCCGGGGCTGTGTTCCTTGTCACTTCTAGGTATGGGAGAAAGGCAGGTGTGTGTGTGTCGGGGGTGGGTCTGGGGGCTTCCCCTCAAGGTAGATTTGCATGTGCTTGACTTTTAAAGGAAGAGGGAACTGAGAGAAGCCCAGACATCTGAGTAGGAAGGAGGAGGGGTAGAAGCTGCCAAGCCCAGGCTGACAGGTGTGTACACCATGTACACCACCCCCGGGTGCCCGGACCCGACAGGTAAGGCCTGGCCGGGCTCGGGCTGGGGGCTGGCGATGGTCAGGACCCAGATTGCAGCATCCTCACCTTGGGGCAGCTGGGGCCAGGGCCCAGGGCCTGAGGGACAGAGGGAGGAATGCACTGGGCTCTGACCGGCCTTGCCTTTCCTCGGGAAGGGTATGTGAAGGAAGATGACGGTGACGATTATGAGAACGCAACCCCATCCTACAAGGACCTTCCTCCCAAGCCAGGTGAGGGGACGTCCTGGAGGCCGGCCATGTGCCCTGGAGGAACAGAGGGAATAGAGTCTCCAGGGGGCATTGGCTGGGCATCGTAGACGCAGTCAGCCTCCTGTGCACCCAGCCCACGGCAGGCGCCCCAATGGCGGGTGCCTATGGGAACCTGGACCCCGCCTGTGAGGATCTGTCAGTCTGATGGGGGAGGCAGTTTTGGGCACAGCACTGGGCGAGCAGGAGAGGGAGCAAGAGACTGGGGAAATTCCGAGGAGAATCGAGAGCTCTGCCCGCAAGGCGGCGGGTGGTGGGGGTAAGAAGAGGTGACTTTGGAGTGGGACTTGAGGGGCAAGAAGGCATTTGTTAGGAAGACAAGCCCAGGAGAGGACCGCTGGGTGCGAAGTCCCCGAGGCATGAAAGCTGGTGTTTGGAATGAGTGGACGCTTGGCGCCCCGATCTCCTTGCGTCTATACCCAAGGCCCGGGTTCTATTTAGATTTGGGCAGCCCTGGTTGAACAAGAGTCTGACAAGTGGATATAAAAGTGGAGGTTTGGGAGATTTTCCTGAGTTAACTCCCTCGGGGACCCTGAGGCCATGAGAGATCCTCAGGGCCCAGGCTGACAGGTGTGTACACCATGTACACTACCCCTGGGTGCCCGGACCCACCAGGTAAGGCCTGGCCGGGCTCAGGCTGGGGGCTGGCGATGGTCAGGACCCAGGTTGCAGCATCCGCACCTTGGGGCAGCTGGGGCCAGGGCCCAGGGCCTGAGGGACAGAGGGAGGAATGCACTGGGCTCTGACCGGCCTTGCCTTTCCTCGGGAAGGGTACGTGGAGGAAGATGACGGTGACGATTACGAGAACGCGACCCCATCCTACAAGGACCTTCCTCCCAAGCCAGGTGAGGGGACGTCCTGGAGGCCGGCTGTGTGCCGTGGAGAAACAGAGGGAATAGAGTCGCCAGGGGGCATTAGCTGGGCATCGTAGGCAGGGACCATTCCATGAGGACTGGGCTTCTCCATCCCCCATCGCTGAGTCCAGAGTGAGGCCACCCTTAGTGGGGGGGGGGGGGCGGTGCCAGGGACACCATGGAACTCTGCGTGAAGTAGGAGCTGACCTGGGCTGTGCCGTTTGCCCCATCTCCAACTCCAGCATGGCCCTCATGTGATCCTCAAACCCACCTCCAAGAGCAGGTCCATTGTCATCTTCAGGGCCGCCCCTTCCCCAGTCACCCCCTCCCCATCGCCACATGCAACCTCTTGTCGGTTTCCAAATCCAGCTTCATCACTACTTCATACCCCAACCACGACCCGACCTCTGCCTCTTTCCCATTCCCCAACCAGCAGCGACTCCATTCTTCATCCTAACTACGCCCCAAATCGCAACCCTTCTCCCATACCCAGGGTCTTGCTCTGTCACCTGGGTTGGAGCACAGTCGTGCAATCATAGCTCACTGCAGCCTGGAACTCCTGGGCTCAGGTGATCCTCCTGCCTCAGCCTGCTGAGTAGCTGGGACTACAGGTGCATGCCGCCCACCATGCCTGGATAATTTTTCTATTTTTTTGTAGAGATAGGGTCTCACTTTGTTGTCCAGGCTGGTCTGAAACTCCTGGCCTCAAGTGATCCTCCCACCTTGGCCTCCCAAAGAGCTACAATTATAGGCGGGAGCCACCGTGCCTGGCACAACCCCATCTCCAACCCTTTGCTGCAAGGCTAATTCTGTCTCCACCACTTCCTTGGATCTCATTCCCATGTTCAGACCCGCCCTAAACCTGCGCTTCTCTCCTCCAGGCTGGATTGCTCCGCCAAGGCCCCCAAGGACAGGTGAGTTGGGGCTGGGGGTGCAGGAGACCCAGTGCTGGCTTTGCCCTGCTCTGGGCCTGAGCAACCCTTCCTCCCCCTTCAGAAAAGAAAGCAGAGAACCCTCCACTTCCTTGCAAGGCCCCGAAGACAACAGGTGAGAGCCTGCAGCTGGGATCTTCCCGCTCACCTGGCTGAAGCCTTCCTGAGAATGACCAATGGCTTTCTGATCCCTTCCAGGCCTGGACCTGCCCCCCGTCACCTGCGTATCTCCTCAGCCAGGTGAGCAGTGGGAAGATGCTTCAAGAAGGCCAGGAGGGGACATTTGGAGGTTTCCTTCCAGCTGCCTAATTCCAAGCAGAGAATAAAGGCAGAGGTTGTTGATCTCGGAAGACAGAGCTTTTAGGCACCTTCCGAATGAACCTCTATCTCCCTTTCTCCCAGGGGTCGACCTGCAGCCTCCTCCATTTCAGCCGTCTCTACCTGGTGAGTCCTTGTCCCCCTCGGGTTTCACCTGTCTCCCCTCTGACAGCAGCCAGTGTATCTGATTTAGACCTCAGCTCTGGAGGGAAACCCTGAGTCAGAGAAACTTCTTTAAGAAGCTGCCCAAAGGCTGGGCATGGAGGCTCAAGCCTCTAATGCCAGTGCTGTGGGAGGCCAAGGCAGGAGGATCACTTGAGGCCAGGAGTCCAAGACCAGCCTGGGCAATGTAGCAAGACCCCATCTCTACAATAAATAAAGCAAAAAAAAAATTAGCAGGGTGCCTGTAGGCCCAGCTACTTGGGAGGATGAGGCAGGAGGATGGCTTGAGCCCAGGAGTTTGAGGCTGCAGTGAGCTATGATGATGCTACTGCACTGCAGCCTGGGCGACAGAGCAAAATACTGTCTCTTAAAAAAAAAAAAAAAACTACAGAAAAAGGAAGCTGCTCCTCCCAGAGTCAAGGCCAGATCCCCCCAGGGACCCAGGGTGCCTGCTGGGTAATCTTCAGACCCTCCTCTTGCTTGCATAAGACGTGGGAAATGTTCTTTGCCCTGGGAGCAAGGGTCCAGAGGCTTCCTTGAATGGGGAGCAGCTTGGTCAGGGGCTTCTGGAGAGTAGAAGATGATACATCATAGGTATTAAGCACAGATCTGGGTCCAAGTCATGTGTCACCTCACCAAGCCTCCGTCTACTTACTTATAAAATGGAAATAATTCTTGTCGGGCATGGTGGCTCACACCTCTAATCCCAGCACTTTTGGAGGCCTAGGAAGGAGGATCATTTGAGGCCAGGAGTTTAAGACAAGCCTGGGCAATACAGCAAGATCCTATCTCTAAAAAAAAATCACGGTAATTCTTTTTTTTATTTTGTTTTGTTTTTTTTTGTTTCTGTGCCAATAATTTAATATCCATATATAATTTTTATAGCCAGATGACATCTAGAACAGAATGATTCTTATATCTACATCATAAGGGCAAAGATCCAATAAGATAAGAAAGTTGTAAGACAATGCTTAGTATACAGTAAATGCTCCATAAATGCTCTGGGCCTCTGCAAGAGCGTTCAGTTTCCCCAGTGCTCTCTTGTTGACCTCATCTGGTGCAATAGTCATGACTACAGAGCTCTGGCCCCTGCTCTTGGAAGAAAGCTTAAGGATTCCTTCCTTACTCTCAGTGTCAATCTCTCTGTCCCCACCCCCATCCTCCAGCAACTCCAGTGCCTTGGCTCAGTCAGAAGTCTGCAAGCCCTGGGTGCTGCCAGGAGGAGAGACTGGTGGTGTACCTGTGTGTGCTGGTGGTGGTGTCACTGCTCTTGGGCTGCGTCAGTCTCGCTGTGACCTTGATTAAGTGTGAGTAGGACCAGGATGGGGCAAGGGGAGAGATTGGGGACGGGACATGGGAGGACCTGGACTCAAGCTAGACTCCTCCTCATAGATCAGGAGGTAGCGGAAGAACTGAAGATGTTAACCTTTCAGCAGATGGCGTGGCAAGCAAATGGTGAGTGCTTTTAATCATTCCTTTGTGCCATGCATATATATATATTTTGAGATAGGGTCTTGCTCTTGCTCTAGAGTGCAGTGGTGTCATCGTAGCTCACAGCAACCTCAAACTCCTGGGCTCAAGCGATCCTCCTGCCTCAGCCTCCTGAGTAGCTGGGACTACAGGTGTGCACCACCATGCCCGGATAATTTTACTATTTTTTGAAGTGATGGGGTCTCGCTATGTTGCCCAGGCTGGTCTTGAACTCCCGGCTTCAAGTGGTCCTCCCACATAGGCCTCTCAAAGTGCTAGGTTACAGGCGTGAGCCACTGTACCTGGCTTCATGCTACATATATTAAGCACCAACCCAATCCTTAAATGCAAACCTAAGACCAACCCCATCCTCATCTTTGCCAGGCGCTGGGCTAGGTACTGAGAAGTTCGTAGCATCGTGAACACAGCACACTCAGTCCCTGTCGCTGTGGAGTATGTGTGTGCCTATGTGTGTGTGTGTCCAGACTTCCACTGTCCAATACAGCAGCCACAAGCCACATGGGGCTGTTGAGTGCTTGAAATGTGGCCAGTCCGAACTGAGATGTGCCGTTAAGTATAAAATACACATCGATTTCAAACACTTGCTTCGAGAAAAGAATGTAAAATAGCCGAAGAATAATTTTTAAACATTGATTACACATTCTGAAATAAAAAAAGAGAAATGATAATATTATAGGTATATAGGGATACATAAAAAACATTCAAGTTGATTTTTACCTGTTTCTTTTGACTTTTAAAAAGGTGGCTACTAGCAAGTTTGAAATTACGTAATTGGCTCACATTGTATTTCTATTGGACAGCACAGGTATAGACAACCATTGATCACATTATCACCCATGAGAATGTAACATTACAAATCTTGATGAACAGTCCAAAGGAAGACAGATGTGGTTCTATGACAATGTCTAACAAGGACTCTTCTACAAAAATTTCAATAGATTTAGGGAGTACACACTGAATTCTGTTACACGTATGTATTGTACAGTGGTGAAGTCCGAGCTTTTAGTGTACCCATCACCTGACTAGTGTACGTTGTACCCAACAGGTAATTTTGACCCCTCCCTCCCCGCTTCCTCCCCCCTTTTAAGTCTCCAGTGTCCGTTTTACCACTCTGTGTGTCCTTAATAAGGAATCTGGTCTGTACCTTTGAGGTGGGGGGTCATAGAGGGCTTCCCTAGGGAAATGTTGCTGCGGCAGAGTGAAGGAAGAGAAGAGGAGGAATTAATCAGGTGAGAGATTGAGCGGCTCAGGCATGTGCAAAGGCCCTGTGGCAGGAGGCCCCATTGTAAATACAAGGGAGGAGGATGGTGCAGTCGGGCAGGTGAGAGACGATGGTGGTGGTTTGCATGAGGGCTCTGGGCATGGGGATGGAGAAACGTGGGTCTAGTAGAAAGGTTTTGAAGGTAAAATTGACAGGAGCTGGGGATGGATTGGGGATGGCATTGAGCAAGAGTGGGGAATGCTAAGGATAACGTATCCTATGTCTTATAGTTCTGTTTTGATCAGCTCAAGGGCCATTTACTGAGCTAGTGAGCATTGGAGGAGGGCAAAGTTCACGGGGGAATAGTGAGAAATACACACACTAGTTGCAAAAGAATCTTCTGGGCTGGGCCGGCCTTCCCCGGGACGGATGAAGTCTGCAACTCGCTCTATGCCTCACCCTATGCCCCACACGAAGCCACTCTGCTGGAGGGTCCAGTCTCTACTTCGCCTTCTCCCTCCTTCCTCCACCCCCGACTCACCCACGCGCAATCCCCTGCATACTTTCCCACTTCTCGTATTCACCAATAACAATAAATCACAGTTTAACCATAAAAGTATGATCCGTTCGTATTATTAAACCTATGAATTTTATTCAAATATGACGTGATTTTATTTTTTCATTCCAATATTTTTGCCTTGATATAGCATTATTCTTTCTTACTACAATCCCCTGTATTTCTCTCTTCCATTTCCTTTACTCTCAAAGTATGTGTCAAAACGCTATCGCTGGCCGGGCGCGGTGGTTCACGCCTGTAATCCCAGCACTCTGGGAGGCCGAGGCGGGAGGATCGCTCAAGGTCAGGAGTTTGAGACCAGCCTGAGCAAGAGCAAGAACCCCCACTCCCCCCGCCGCCCCATCTCTATTATAAAAAAAATAAATAAATAAAAGAAAAACTCTATTGCCAAAACCTCACTTGCGGTAAGCCTTCTTGCAATGTAGTCAAAACACTTTAGTTAGTATGTCATTTTTATTTTAATTTTGTGGCCCTGCTTCCCTGATATTTTTATTTTCTAGTCTATACTCTGCTCACTGAGTTTTAAGGCGGATGCAGAGCCATGTCTTTGTTTATTCTTTCGGCCTTCATTTTAGGAATTCCCTTAATATTTTCTTTTATCGATTCTTCTATTTTCTCTATTTCGTGTCTTTTTTTTCTTGATTTATTTCCACATTTTTGTTGAACATGTATGTTAATTGGCCTCAGAGAAAGGGCACCCAGATGTGTTATTTTGAAGTCCTTTACGTGTGTACACACCTTCACACATCGTGCGTATCTTTGGTGTGAATGCGCTTATACACGTGAAGCCATCTGCTCGAAACCCATTAATGGCTTCTCAATGCCCAGAGCCCGATGTGAAACCTTTAGCGTGGCGTTCGAGGACCTGGACATCGGACCTCACCCTACTTTGCGCTCCAGCTTCTCTGAGGTTCCCCTCCACCCCTACTGCACCTGCCTTCCCCAACCTACTCGCCTCTGCATCTTTGCTTTTAAGATACCCACTGCCTCCTGCGCCTCCCCTCCCCACTCCCCCAGTTACTGAATCACTACCCTCTTCCTTCAAAACCCGCCTCCTCCCGGATCCCCACCATGTCCACTCTTCCCAAAGTTCCAAGGGTTGAGCCTTCTCTGGGCCAATCTAGGACTCCCGGACATTGAGCACGCGGTGTTTGAGTTTCAGCACGACCTGCTAGACCTTGAATGTGGCGGGGAGCGTGACTCTTGCTTCTCTCCGCTGTGTCTGCAGTCGGTGTGGGTGCGCAGTGGGGGTACTGAGTCTCTAACCTTCAAGCCCATCCCTTCTGACAGTGACTGGCATGGCGGGGCTAGCTGGTCTGAAGAAGGACATTGATCATGTCAGAGCTGACACCAACCAGTCCCTGGTGGAACTTCGGGGCCTGTTAGGTGAGTGGGACTTGCATAACTGCCCAGAGAGGTGGCACATGGCAGAGCTGGGAACTGCATGGAAGTGGTTCTCCGTGCAGTCTGTGTGAATGATGCCTCCTGGAGTTGAGCAGTGCGTAGCCTGCACAACTGTGTGTGGCATACTCTGTCACGGCTCTGGCTCTTGGTCCGCTGTAACAGCATCCTGTCCTGTTCCCAGACTGTCACAGAGTCACCTGTCCTGAAGGCTGGCTCCCCTTTGAAGGCAAGTGTTACTACTTCTCCCCAAACACCAAGTCATGGGATGGAGCACGGAAGTTCTGCCAGGAGAATTACTCTCACCTGGTCATTATCAGTAGTTTTGCTGAACAGGTGAGTTGCCTCCACTAAGTCTTTGAGAACCGGCAGGGCCAGCCTGCCTCTCTTCTAGGATTTATCCATCCTTCCCTTCCCTGGATGGAGGGGAATTAGAATTACCTTTGAGCTACTAAAGCTTTAATAGCAAACTCTTACTGCGATAGCATCAAGCAGAAGTTGAGAGGATGTGCTTTGGGTCAAATCCCGATTGTGTTTATTTAACTTCTACAAGTCTCACTTTTATCTCTAACACGGAAATATAATAGTGGCTGTCTCTTAGCTAGCACTTTCTATTTTTCAGACTTTATTATGAATACCTTACATCTTACATGCATTAACATGTGTAATCCTCACAACAACCTATAAATTAATGTACAGTCAGAATGGGTTATTTTATGCTGCAATAACAATCTCCATGGCCTAACAACGAATGTGTAGGAGGCAAACCATACACCGATCCTCAACGCTCCCACTTACCGGCACTCATAAAGCCAGTCACGTGGACACTACTATCCTTTAAGATTGTGGAAAAATATATGCCCATCTGTGTGTGTCCAGAAGTAGAATTGGAATATCTGTGAACAATTTCAATGGCTTAACACTACTACAAAGAGGTAGTATTACCATTTGTACACAGTACACATCATTTGTACTTCAAAGGTGAGGAAACTTAGGTGCAGTACACTTAAGCAATTTGCCTGTGGTCACTCACAGCCAGTGAGTGTCGGAGCTGGGATCTGAGTGCAGGTGGCTGGCTTCACACTCAGTGGTCACGACCATAAACATTATAGCACCGTTTGATTAGTGTTTGCATGGCTGATCTTTGCCCATTCTTTCACTTTCAACCAATTTATGGCATTATATCTAAAATGGGTTTCTTGTAGACAGTATGTAGCTGGGTCTTGGGTTTTTAAAATCTGATCTGACAATCTATAGTTTTTAGCTGCTGTTTTTAGACCATTTACATTTAATGTAATCATTGATTTGGTTGGATTTAGGTCTATTATCTTATTTTTTTTCCTGTGTGTCCCCCTTGTTTTTTATCCCCATGTGGTAGTATCGTTTGTGTGAGTAGCTAAATAGAGGGTTTTGGAAGGGATTCCATTAGATAACGAAAATGGGACAGGTACAAATCATACTTCCTAAACTCAGGTTCAAAAGAAATATAACTTTGTTTCCTTTAAATTACTCTTTTTATTTTCTCTCTTGAGTTCCCATTATACCAGGATGGGGGACATTTAATCTCAGTCCATTGGGGGTCCTCTATTTTTCTTCTGAATGGGGACAGCTTGTGTGGGGTCGCCGTGGAAGGGAGCACACATCTGGTCCTTAATGTCTTCACTCCAAACTGATACCCACTGAGGTATCCACTGACTGAATGATCCCAGACAAGTTATTTAACCTCTCTGCCTCGATTTTCTCATCTACAAAATGGGTATAATGATAATACTTGCTTCAGTGGGTCATGATGAGGATCCAACGAGATCATCTGTGCAAAGTACATAGCTCATTTATCAATTCATTAATTCAACTAGCATTTCCCGAGGACCTACTATGTGCTACACACAAATCTATATACTGGGGATCCAGCGATGGCCAAGACAGATGAGTTCCCTCTTCTTAAGCCGCCCTTGTTTTGGTGTCTAGAAATAGCAAGCACTTTCTACATGTTAGTTATTCTTCTAGCTTGCTGGCACTTGGCCGTTGGACCACTCGGGATGCCCCTGAGGTGTCCCACTCTCCCGTCAGCAAGGCCTTTTGGGTGTGGAGGTCTCTCTACCTCCTTCCCTGGTGTTCTTGGGCACAAAGGACGTTTCTGCTCCTACCCCACTCTGGGGTCTAAGAAACTGTGAGGGCTGCCAAGCCTCCGTCTGTTTGATGGGACAGGCAGCCCTTTCCTCTCTCTGGTTTCCTGACACCTCCCTGGGGCTTTTACCCAGGAAATAGCACTCAAGTTTCTTCTGCTTTTTAGAGTCCTCAGACCCCTCTGGGGTTTTTGCCATCACCCGGGGCTCACCGAGGTCGAGGTGCGGTGTCCTCCGGGACCATTTACACGTTCATAACTTCCTTCCTGTTGCGATCTCTCACCCCACATCTTAGGGAATCTTGGTCTAGTGAAAAGTGGGGTGAGTGATGTCTGATTTGCATATGTTCAGTGAGTTTTGACAAATGTATACACCGTCAATCCAACCAGGATGTATAATCTTTCCACCACCCTAGAAAGTCCTCTCATATCCCTTTTCTAGTTAATTCCACACTGCTCTCCCGACCTGCAACCACTGGTCTGATTTTCCTCACCATAAATTAATTTGCCTGCAGAGGAGTTGCTTTTAAACCATATTTTCTTCCCAATCTTTTTGTCTTTGACATAAGTTCTTTTTTTCTTCCAAAGCCCTGGGCTTTTGAAATATCAAAGCCAGGAAACCTGCTTTTCTTCCCCTTTTCACTCTATTCCTGAAGCAATGAACTCCTTTGCTGCCTGGATGCACATTGAGGCTACAGGGTTGGGCAAAAGCCCCAGGAAAACTGAAAAAAAAAATCAGTTACTGTTGCTAAAAATGTTACTTAAATGTTATAATGCTATGGGTTAAGATGTCACAGTACTTGCTGTGTGCCAGCCGCTGTTCTGAGCACTTTAAGTGTATTAACCCATTTAATCCTCACAAAAACCCTACGAGGAGGTAGCTACTGTTATCCCATTTTACAGGTGAGGAAATTGAGGCACAGAGTGGTTCACAGATTGAGAGAGGAAAAGCAGCATGATTATTCCCACCACATATGCTGCAGTGGGAGAAGGGTGTTGATCCTCTCTGGGAAGGGGAGGCAGTCCCAAGCCCCAAATGTGTGGAACAGTGTAGAGGTCAGGCCCTCATTCTGAAGACCACATAGAGGAATAGATGGCTGACTGAAGATTGTACTTGCAGAACTTTGTGGCCAAGGCTCACCGCTCCCCACGGGTGTACTGGCTGGGGCTGCATGACAAGGACAAAGAAGGGGACTGGAGGTGGCTGGATGGGTCACCTGTCACATTAAGGCAAGTGCCCAGAATTCCTGGGGTCTCTCTGCTTCCTCTGTGGGCCCTGAACGTGGGAGAGGAGAAGGAAGGGGGGGGTGTGTGTGGTTGAAGTCAGGAGCTGATTCTTACCGGCACAGCTGTATTGACTTTTTGTTTTTAATAAAAAAATAGAGATGGGGTCTTGCTACATTGTCCAGGCTAGTGTCAAACTCCTGGCCTCAAATGATCCTCCTGCATCAGCCTCATGATTTGAAACATGGAAAAATTTCTCTCCTGGTTGGTAAATTGCCATTGTCCTTACACACCTGAGGGACTCCCTGCTACCCTTTGGACGTCCACGTCACCTCACAACTAAAGGGTTTGTGCCTGGCACAGAAGGGACCTATGGATCCTGATTGGCGTGTGGGGGCGCATGTGCAGCTTTGGTCGTTATGTTGATGTACCACCCCAGGCATTCCCTCTTCCCTGTGTGCTTGTCATCCTTGCAGTCCAAGCCAACAGGCTCTCTAGAATCCCAGGCTGGGCTAGACAAGGGCAGCAAAAGCGGGTTTTTAGTGACAGGGCTTCTGGTTCATGTACCTTTAATTTTCCCTGCATTGGAACATCTCAACCTTCTAGTACAACTGCTCAAATATATCAAGTCTTCCAAGGCCAATGGTTGGGAGGAAAAAAAATAAAAGGAGGCTGGGAGGATGAGGAAAATTTGGATTTGCTAAAATTATGAGCAGGATTTCATTTTTTTTTTGAGATGAGGTCTCTGTTTATCACCCAGGCTGTAGTACAGTGGCTCAATCATAGCTCACTGCAGCCTCAAACTCCTGGGCTCAGTCACCCAAGTAGCTGGGACTCCAGGTGTGTGCCACCACACTCAGCTAATTTTTAAAATTTTTGTAGAGATGGGGTCTCGCTTTGTTGCCCAGGCTGGTCTGGAACTCCTGGTCTCAAGTGACCTCTCCCTTGGCTTCCCAAAATGCTGGGATTACAGGTGTGAGCCACTGTGCCTGGCCTCATATTCTTTTTTTTTAAAGGAAAATATTAATAGACTTTATTTTTTAGAGCAGTTTTGAGTTTACAGAAACATTGAGCAGATAGTACAGACATTTCTTATATAACCCACCTCTCTTGCGTACAATTTCCCCTATATTAGCATCTTGCATTGGTGTGATGCATTTGCTACAATTGATAAACCTATATCAATACGTTATTATTAACTAAAGTCCATAGTTTACATTAGGGTTTACTCTTTGAGCTGTACGGTTCTATGATTACACATATACATATATATATATATATATTTTTTTTGAGATGGGGTCTTGCTATGTTGCCCAGGCTGGTCTCAAGTTCCTGGGCTCAAGAGATCCTCCTGCTTCAGCCTCCTGAGTAGCCGTGATTACAGGTGTCCACCACTGCACCTGGCTAGTCCTCTGGGTTTTGACAAATGCATAATTCCACATATTGTATGGAAGAGTTTCGCCACCCTAAAAATCCCCTCCTCCCTGCCCACATTTCCCCCCATACAGCTTCTGGGACCCAGAGGAACCCAACAACATGAACGAAGAGGACTGTGCTAGCATGAACAGAGGTGGCACGTGGAACGATCTCTCTTGCGAGAAAACTACGTATTGGATTTGTGAGCGGAAATGTTCCTGCTGAATCCCGGGGCCGAGTCTGGGGGTCCATACGCGAGTGTCCCTCGCTCCTAAAGATGAGAATCTCCTACCCTTTCATGGAAGGCCCTGCCTCTTCATGAACTGACATGGATGTGCCCTAAACGTGTCATGATCAGCACCTTGGATGTAGCAAGTTCCCAGAGATGCAAGTCAGGCCATTTCCAGGTCGAGGACTTGGGCTCGCCCAAATAGCTGGTGGGCTGGAAGGATGCCCACGGCTTGGTGGTGGATGGTCTCCCAGTTCTGGGGTTCAACGGACGTTCACCAAGTTCCTGATCATGGCTTTTGGGAAATGATGAGTCCCCTGAGCACTCCCTTACTGCCTATCTGAAGCGGACTGGCTTCTGGGAAGTGGGTGGGCAGCACTATTTTTGGCAAGCAATTCTCCGGATATCTTGGGCGAGGTTTGCCCAAGCTAGGTGCCAAGACCTGGCCCATGGAACTTCTAGAAAGGTGTACCAGCTGAAAAGCAAGAGCCCCACACAGTGTGGCTGGGCCAGGCCATGACTTGGTCAGATCCACAGGACGATGATGGGGATGTCTGCCTGCATGTGCCCTTGGGCTGTCTGTGGGTTGTGAAGATCTTTGATGATGTGATTCACTCTATTTCCGTGTGGACTTTCTTGGGCTATTAGCTCTTGCAATGTTAGCACTTCTCAAAACGCCACTTCCTTGGGTGGTCCTTGCCCACTGTGGGTGAGTTTGCTAGGGCTGCCATACCAAAGTACCGGGTGGCTTAAACAACAGAATTTATTTTCTCTTGGTTCTGGAGGCTGGATGTCTAAGATCAGGCAAGGTTGGTTTCTGCTGAGGCTTCTTCTCTCCTTGGCCTTTAGGTGGTCATCTTCTCTGTGTCTTCACATGTTCATTCCTCTGTGTGTGTCTGTGGCCTAATGTTCTATTTTCTTCTTTTTCTTCTTCTTCTTCTTTTTTTTTTTTTTTTAGAGATAGAGTCTAACTCTGTTGCCCAGGCTGGAGTGAAGTAGGCAATCACAGCTCACTGCAGCCTCAAACTCCTGGGCTCAAGTGATCCTCCTGCCTCAGCCTCCCGAGTAGCTGGGACTACAGGTGTGCATCACCATGCCCAACTAATTTTTCTGTTTTTTTGTAGAGATGGGGTCTTGCTATGTTGCCAGGCTGGTCTCGAACTCCTGGTCTCAGGTGATCCTCCTGCCTCAGCCTCCTAAAGTGCTGTGATTACAGGCATGAGCCACCACATCCAATTATCTCTTTAAAGCCCTCAATTACCTCTTTTTTTTTTTTTTTTTTGAGACAGAGTCTCACTCTGTTGCTTGGGCTTGAGTGCTGTGGCGTCAGGCAAACTCACAGCAACCTCAAACTCCTGGGCTCAAGCGATCCTCCTGCCTCAGCCTCCCAAGTAGCTGGGACCACAGGCATGTGCCACCATGCCTGGCTAATTTTTTTTTCTATATATTTTTAGCTGTCCAATTAATTTCTTTCTATTTTTGGTAGAGACGGGGTCTTGCTCTTCCTCAGGCTGGTCTCTAACTCCTGAGCTCAAGCGATCCACCCACCTCGGCCTCCCAGAGTGCTAGGATTACAGGCGTGAGCCACTGCGCCCGGCCCTCAATTACCTCTTTAAAGACCGTATCTCCAAATACAGTCACATTCTGAGGTTCTGGGAGTTCAGACTTCAAAATACGTGTTTTGAAGGGACACAGTTCGGCCTGTAACACTCACAAAATGCCAGAAGTGCCCCACTGATCATTGTGGCAACCAAAAATCATCACCTAGGGGAGGACTAGTACGACTCCCAGCTAAGCACAGCTCAGCACGGCAATCCCTGAATCGTATTCAGCAATGGGTAGGCTTTCTCCAAACCCATCGATTTGTGGATCAACAAGTGCTCTTGACGAATAGCAGAATCTTTCCTGTTTTGACACCAAGAGCAGGTGATTATAGCGGGGAGGGGGGTGGCTCTGAGGAGAAGGGGGGCCGTGGGGGGGTCGGGGTTCACTTCACTTCCTGTTTTCTCTGTTCTCATCTCCTCCCATCTCTACACCTGCCCCGGCCTCATCACAGCCCCTTGCACTGTCCGCAGCCTGCAGAGTGGGTGTGTGTAGTATATTCTAAGCTCTCCACCCAGGGGACTATTGGCCCAAGCGACTGTTTATCTGGGGTCAGGGGAAGTTCTCACATCTTGGAAGAGGGAACTTCAATTTCCTCTAACATGTGTGTCGAGAAATGGGGAAGTAGGGGTCCGTGGTCACGTCTCAGAATTATGCTGGGGGGGCCCCCAGGGGATCTGACCCCAACCTACCTCTTTTCCACATCTCTCAAGACTGTCTAATTGCAGACAGGGGCAAACATGAAAGGGGTTCCCTCTTACCACTTTGGGTCTGGGGGAGCAAAGGTTGGATGCTCTTGGTGGATAAAAATATTAATAGTCATGGTTTAGCAAATGTATACCACGTGCTAGAGACACGTACATATATATGCAGCGGCTCTCATTTAATCTTCTCCATGACTTTGCGAGGTTGGGATAATCACCAATGCCGTTTTATTACCTGGGAAAACTGAGGCCCAGAGGGGTCTCGTGGCTTGTCTGGTGTCATTTAGTGCATACATGTCGCAGCTGGGATTTGGGCTCCGTCTGTGCCTCCAACGGTTGGTCTCTTTCTGTGGCACCTGTCTTCTGAGGGATTGTCCGTAGACTTGAATTATGGTGTGGGGACCCTGACTTTATGGTGTGGTATGGTTGGAACAGACCCCCTGGGCTGAGAGAAGAGACCAGGGGCCAAGTTCTGAGTTTGTTGCTAATAATCTTTGTGGCTCTCCCTGGGGCTATTACGATAATGTAGGTGAGCATCTATGAACACCAGGCAGCTAACTGTGAAGGCTGGAAGGATTCTGGATCTATTTTGAAGCTACAGCTAATAGGATCTGCTCAAGGATTAAATGTGGGGTGTGAGAGAAAGAGGAAATAATGACCGCAAGGTTTTCAGCCTAAGTCACAGGAAAGAGGGAGGTGTCATTAACAGGGATGGGGAAGAAAAAATGCGCATGAACACAACCCATTTAAATTTGGATTGTTCGTGAACTTTTGCCAAAGTTCTTAGAACTTCTCTTCCCAAGTAAGAAGCAAGTTGAGAACGGAATCTTGTCTGTAGCAGAGGAGATCATACCCTGCCTAGGTTTTTTTTTTTTTGAGACAGAGTCTACTGTGTAGAGTGCAGTGGCATGATCGTAGCTCACTGCAACCTCAAACTCCTGGCCTCAAGTGATCCTCCTGCCTCAGCCTCCTGAGTAGCTGAGACTACAGGCGTGCGCCACCATACCCGGCTAATTCTTCTATTTTTTTTTTTAGAGACAGGGTCTTGCTATGTTGCTCAGGCTGGTCTTGAACTCCTGGCCTCAAGCAATCCTCCCGCCTCAGCCTTCCAGAGTGCTAGGATTACAGGCGTGAGCCACATCACCTTACATTTTTAGTGACTTCTAATAGCCAGCAGCTGCCACCAAAGTCCACCTGATCTGCCCCATGGCAGGTGGGAAGTTCCAGGGGAAAAACACTTCCTGGAACAGACTTCAACCAAAGCCTGGACTTGGGGTATGTGTACTCCAGCTGTCTCACCCCTCAGGAGAGAGGACTCTGAGATGCATGTTCTACATGGGGGTTCCTGTTGGGATTAAGATCTAGTTGCCTATAACAGTAGCCTGCTGAATAACACATCCTTTTAAAATGTTTTAAAAAATTTATTTTATTTTTTATTTTTAGGGATGGGGTCTTGCTCTGTTGCCCAGGCTGGAGTGCAGTGGCATCATCATAGCTCACTGCAGCCTCCAACTCCTGGGCTTAAGCGATCCTCTGGCCTCAGCCTCCCAAGTAGCTGGGACTATAGGCACACGCCACCATGCCTGGATAATTTTTTCTATCTTTGATAGAGACAGGGTCTTGCTCTTGCTCAGGCTGGTCCTCAAACTCCTGAGCTCAAGCGATCCTCCCTCCTCTGCCTCCCAGAGTGCTAGGATTACAGGTGTCAGCCACTAAGCCTCCAATGTTCCATTAATAAGGAAAGTGTGGTGGTGGCAGCTGCTGAGTAGACAGTCCACAGTGTCCGCCATTGTCGCATTGGTTCTGGGTTGAGATTTTCCCTAAGTAGAATCAGATTAAGGATGCAAAGATTTTTTTTTGTAGCAATGGGGACTCTCCGTGTTGCTCAGGCTGGTCTCAAACTCTTGGCCTCAAGCCATCGTCCCACCTCAGCCTCCCGAAGTGCTGGGATTACAGGCATGAGCCACTGCACCCAGCTACAAAAGTGTTTAAAGTATAAGACAGAATCATTTCACATGGTTGGTCGTGAGACTTAGCCTGCATAAGCAAGGAGGCAAAGCCAGTAGGAAGCTAATGGTTCGAAAGACTGAATGAGTTTAAAGAGAAAGTTTTGGACAAATGAGACTAAGAACTTGAGGAAAGGGGCCTCCTCATTTACAAAAAGTCAAGGAAATATTTGTGATGACCATAATTTGGGTATTCAGGGATGAACATTGGCTGAACACATTATAGTGAAGAGAAATCTGATTCAACACACATTTATTAAGAACCTGCTATGAAGAACAAATGCTTCAGGAAGTAAAGGTTAAACATTTCCTCTCTAAGGATCGTACGTGTAATGAGTTCCCTTGTCCTCAGCTTCATTCTTCATGCTGCCAATGAGCTCCATGGGTAATGACTTTTTCATATGAATCTGAATGTTCTAGTTACAATATTTTCTTTTACTTGTCCTGGAAAAACATCCCCCAACAAAAGATGTCTAGATTAAAGGTAGTTGTAAGGATAAAATAAAACAAACAGATATCAACAACACAGAGAAAGAGCATGAGTGAGTTAAAGCCAGTTCCAGCCCACAGGCAAGGATGGCTTGATCTCCCAGCATTTTATTAACAGAATCCTAGGGCAGGTGTTCTCTTCTTTAGCTTACAGGGAGAGGACTTATCAAAAGTGCAGGATGAAGAATTCTTCTTTTAGATAAATTTTCAGACATAGTATAGACCACTCCAGACTTTTAGCCCCCTGGATGTTGGTGTTTGTCTGTGAAGAAAGGCTGGGCTCTTGTTGGTCTTGCTCCCTTTTCTGGGCCCATTTCCTGGCACAGTGCCTGACACATTGCAGAACTAAACACTCTCTTTGCCTCCCAACAAGTTGCAGCTTGGTTTAACAGCCCTGGATCTGTAGGGGAACCTCTCCTGTAGCAGCCCAAGAGGTTAGGCGTTCCTGGCCTACTTATAACAGTCATCGTATGAAGGAAGTTCAAAGTTATGTCTTCCCTCCCTGAACTCCCTGTCCAGATGCAATTTACCAGTCAACCACGGCTTTTCCCATAAACATTGTTGACTGGTTACACAACTGATCTTCCAACTTTACCAAGCTTCTAGGGAGCAGAGCTAGAAAGTTAACCCAACATCAGATTTGTCCATAGAGAAAGAGAAAGACTTTCATTAACTTTTTACTCAAATCCTGTGCCTTGAAAAATAAAACCCTAAGACGGTCTTTTAATTAAAACTAATGTATTTCTTAAAGAGAGGTTCATAGTTTTTATTTTATATTTTCCCTTTTCAAAGATACACTCATTTGAAGAGTTATAAAATAAAACAAAATAAATAAAAAAATTTACAAAGTCAGAAGTATGAAAAAATAAAAGAATAAATAAAACACAAAAGAAAAAAGGGAAGAATCACAAAATTACAGAATAAAATGATAACAAAGTTAAAATAAAAATCAATATAATAAGAGATTAAAAAAGATAAAAAGGAAGAAGATAATAAAATGGAAAAAAAAGAAAGACAAAAAAAGACAAAATTCTTTCCCTCCCTCCCTCCCTTCCTTCCTTTTTTTTTTTTTTAAGAGACAGGGTCTCACTATGTTGCCCAGGCTGGTCTTGAACTCATGGGCTCAAGCGATTCTCCCGCCACAGCCTCCCAAAGCGCTGGGATTACAGGCGTGCGTCACCGCGCCCAGACTTGAAACTAAAAATAGATGTTTCTTTAGCGACCTCAATATTTCCTCTGCTGAGGAAAATCACATAGTATCTCAAGGAATGTTGAAGATGATTTATCAGAAAATTCTCAATTTAGTTTAACTTAAAAACAACATATTCTAAGGGTTTTTGGTGGGTGGATGTGGTGAGGGTGCACACGGGAGGTGTGAAACCAAACCATGGAGGACGAGTTTTTACCGACATGGAGCTTAGGAGCCCATCTTGGTGATCCAGGGATGGATCTTCTTAGAGGTATATGCTATGGTTTCTCCAACAGGACGAATAAGGGACACATATGGAGAGAAATCTCGTGTAGTTCTGGAAGCTCATTCTTTGGTGCACTGAGCCAGAGTTGGCTCAAAGGAAGAACAGAAGAGTACCAGCAACCAAGTTCCAGAGGTATCCTCTTTCTAACAAGACCATTTTCTCTCCTGGGAGGGTCCCATTATTTCCTGCACTTCTCCTTCAAAATTATGCAGAGCATCTGGGGTGGAGTCCCTCTCCTGGAGCCCTTTCCATGGTGGGCTCACAACCACCCCGCTACAGCACGCTGGGAGGGATGGTGATTACCCTGCTGTGCCTACGCTTGTAAATTTCCCCAGGTGGGATTCTACTTTAGGTTACAGTGGTGCTAGTGAGATGTTTTAGCCATACCTCTTTGCACAACAAGAATACATGCAGAAAGCAGTGTGCGAGCACTGTTTGTGAGCAGGGAAGAGGCACTGAGACACAATGTACTGATAACAAGAATGAGGAACTCGAACCAGGTTATCAGGAAAAGGACTCATACCCTGCAGGAAAGGTAGGCTGTGCCATGACAAGGAGAGGAAGTTCAGGGTGTCAAGGTGTGTGTGTGTGTGTGTGTGTGTGTGTGTGTGCATGTGTGTGTGTGTGTGTGTGTATGTGTGAAACATTAGATTCAGTCACACGTTCTCTTACCTCACTGGGTTTTGAGTCAGGGCCAAGCCTGCTGGAGAGTGTAAGTGTCTCAGACTCAGATTTTAGCTTCACCATCTCTCCAAACCACTTTTGGTATTGTTTCCGGACCTGGAACATCAAAGGACATGGGAAGATCTTTTGTTAACATTGGAGAAGTGGAGAAAAGTCAGTGAGTCGGGAAGAAGACAGCGATTTGTTATTAAAAGACCTTTTCTCACAAAATGTGGCATATCCAATACAGTGGAATATTATTCAGTCTTAAAAAGGAAGGAAATTCTGACATGTGCTACAACATGGGTGAACCTGGAGGACCTTACGCCAAGTGAAATGAGCCAGACACAAAAGGACAAATACTGTGTGATTCCACTTATACGAGGTACCTAGAATAGTCAGATTCACTGAGACAGAAAGTAAAATGGTGGTTGCCAGGGACTTGGTGGGGGAAAATGGAGAGTTATTGTTTAGTGAGGACAGAGTTTCAGTTTGGGATGACACAAAAAGTTCTAGAAGTAGATAGTGGGAATGGTTACGTAGCACTGTGAATGTAATACCACCGAACAGTACACTTAAAAATGGGTAAAATGAGCCGGGCGCGGTGGCTCACGCCTGTAATCTTAGCACTCTGGGAGGCCGAGGCATGAGGATTGCTTGAGCTCAGGAGTTCAGGACCAGCCTGGGCAACATAGTGAAACTCCATCTCTACAAAAAATAGAAAAATTAGAGGCCAGCACGGTGGCTCATGCCTGCGATCCTAGCACTTTGGGAGACCAAGGCGGGAGGATTGCTTGAGGCTGGGAGTTTGAGACCAGCCTGAGCAAGGGCGAGACCCCATCTCTACAAAAAACAGAAAAGTTAGCCGGGTGCAGTGGTGCATGCCTGTAGTCCCAGCTACTCAGGGTGCTGAGGCAGGAGGCTTGCCTGAGCCCAGGAGTTTGAGGTTGCTGTGAGCTGTGATGATGCCACCACACTCTAGCCTGGGCAACAGAGAGAGGCTCTGTCTCCAAAAAAAAAAAAAAAAAAAAAAAAAAGTTAAAAATGGTAAATTTTCTGTTATGTATTTATGCATATTTGACCACAATAAAGAATTTATAAAACATGCATATGCAAAACAAAGACAATAGAAGTTACACAAAATTTTTCAGTCTAGTAAAAATCACTGATACTGTTTTGGTGGTATCCTTCCACGTGTCTTGGTTTGGGTACCCCAGAAGCAGACTCTGAGACAGGGGTCAAGTGTAAGGAATTTATTTGAGGGGTGATCCCAAGGAACACCAGTAGGGTGGAGAAAAAGTGATGCAGGGAAGAGAAGGCAGCCAGCGAAGGATGCAAAATCAAGGACGTTTCCGCCGTGGACAACCAGGCCCCAGTCCCATTGGGGCACAGTGGAGAACAGCACAGGACACACAGCAGAGTCGTGCCACTTGAGCGGTGAGGGAGCTGGGGTATTTATTCACCAGCTCCCATCAGTCCTTGCTTGCTGGCTGTTCTGAAGGGCCATTACTCTCTGGTATCACCAGCTTACCTGTGCATGAGCTAGATATGTCTCCTGGGCAGTAAGAAACCCGCAGACACAGAGTCGTAGGTACTTGCAATAAGCGACCCCAGGCATGTAGGGCTAAATGCCAAAGGGACACGAGAGGGCTGTTGATAGCATCTGCCACAGCAAGGTTTCCCAACCGTGGCACTGTTGGCATCTTGGGTTGGATCACGCTCTGTGGTGGGAAACTGTCCTGTGCACTGTAGGATGTTTAGCAGCTTCCCTGGCCTCTACCCACTAGAAGCCAGTAGCACCCTCAACCCCATTGCGACAATCAAACATGTCCCCAGACATTGCTGACTGTCCCCTGGAGAGAACAAAACTCCTAGTTGAGAACCACTCTGATATGTTATAAACACCCATACCTACATATATCTAAGTAAAAGACAATAACATAAACAATAAATTCTTTTTTTTTTGGTAATCTGACTCAATGTTCAATGAAGCAATAAATGTTTACATATACTATATAAACAAATATAATGGAACCCTCTGGAGTAATGTTGTCTTTTTTTTTTTTCTTGAGACAGAATCTCACTCTGTTGCCCAGGCTAGAGTACAGTGGTGTCAGCCTAGCTCACAGCAACCTCCAACTCCTGGGCTCAGGTGATCCTCCTGCCTCAGCCTCCTGAGTAGCTGGGACTACAGGCATGTGTCACCATGCCCGGCTAATTTTTTCTATATATTTTTAGTTGTCTGGCTAATTTCTTTCTATTTGTTAGTAGAGATGGGGTCTCGCTCTTGCTCAGGCTGGTCTCGAACTCCTGAGCTCAAAGGATCCACTCGCCTCGGCCTCCCAGCGTGCTAGGATGACAGGCGTGAGCCACCACGCCCAGCCTGGAGTAATGTTTTTTTTTCTTTCTTTCTTTCTTTTTTTTATTTCAGGGTATTGTGAGGGTACAAACATTAGGGTTACACTTTATGTCTTTGCCTCACCCAAGTGCGGGTTAAAGGCATGCCCTTCCCCCCGCTTAGTGCTCCCCGTGTCCTTTAGTTGTGGATTTATCCCCCCATCTCCCTAATCCCTAGAGAATATTTCTGCCGTGTGATCACCCTGGTGTTGATCAGTTAGTACCAGTTTGATGGCGAGTACAAGTGGAGTCCGTTCTTCTGCTCTTGTGGTGCCTCACTTTGGATAATGGGCTTAAGTTTAATACAGGAAAGTGTAAGAGGTGCTAGATCACTGTCGTTTCTTATGATTAATATTCCATTGTAAATATATACCAAATTTTAATAATCCACTCATGGATTGACGGGCACTTGGGTTGTTTCCACATCCTTGCAATAGTGAATTGTGCTACCATAAACATTTGGGTGCAGATGTCTTTATCATAGAATGTTTTGTGCTCTTTTGGGTAGACGCCTAATAGTGCTATTGCTGGATCGAATGGTATTTCTATTTTTAGCTCTCTGAGGTATCTCCAAATTCTTTTCCACAGAGGTTGGAGTAATGTTTTTGAAACTTGCTTTTTCACTAATGTATTTTGAATATCCTCCCAGACATAAAATATTCTTGTGCCTGGACAATATTAACATTTGAATGCTCTCTAAGCCTGTGGTTGTCCTTTGCTCTCTAGGGAAGGTCTGCCCTATTACCCCAGTTTCTTCCTTCCCCATCCTCTGAGGAGCTGTTCTTTCTTTCTTTCCATGTTTGATTCTTTGGGCACCTGTATTAAGAGTGAGGAAAAGAGTAGGGGAAGGAGGGACAGAAGGAGGGAGAGAGAGAGGGGGGGAGGGAAGGAGGGGGAGAGAGGGTGAGAGAGAGAGAGAACACGCTAGGACAGAAAGGAATTGTATCAGTCAGGACAAGTATTGCTGTAGTAACAAACATCCCCAAATCTTAGTGGCTGAACTCCACAAGGGATACCTGAACTATGTATCCTGTTTATGGTATTTGAGGAGTATAAATAAAGAGCTTGAGTGATTTTGTATTTCTTCTGGTTGCCGGGCTATGTTTATTTGGCCTTTGTACCTTCTGATTTGGACCACATGGATCTGGGATTCATTGGGGTTTCGGTCTGTGTCTTGTTCTATAGCGATAGGATAATTTAACTAAATTTAGGTAAAACATAGGTCAATAGTATAGAGTTGCATCTTGTCTAGGGGTTCAATTCTAGAGCCAGCGTGCAGTCCACATTATTCCTGAGCACCTCTTAGTAAGGGACCATCTCAAAGGCTTTCTCAATAAGTTCAAAGCAGCCAGTATTTCTCTTGTTGGACACATGTCACCAATTCTTTGGTTCAGCTGCAGACAAGTGAATTGGCTTGAATTTAGTAGCCATATTGAATAAAAACCATATATCATCAAAAACTGGAGGGAAGAGTAGGTATTTTTGCATTGTGCGTACTCAGGTGCATGCTTGCCCTGAGGGGTTGCCTGCAGTTTTCTTTGGCTATATACTTGCTTATGATGAGATGGATGAATGGATGGGTAGAAGGATAAATACGTGATAAAGCAAATATTACACAATGATAATTATAGAATCAGTGATTGGTATACACGTGCTCACTGTATAACTCTTTAAACATTTTTAGATGTTTGGAAATGTTCATAATAAATGCTGGAAAAATTAGCTCATTATGTAAATTCATTGCAGAACTCTTAAAACATATTAGTATGGAGACTACAGCACCACATTGAAATGTGTTTAAGCAGCTTGTATTATTATCATTATTATTATTTTGAGACAGGGTCTTGTTCTGTTGCCTGGGCTGGAATGTGGTGGTGTTATCATAGCCCACGGCAACCACAAACTCCTGGGAGCAAGCGATCCTCTAGCCTCGCCTCAGCCTCTCGAGTAGCTGGGTCTGCGGGTGTGCACCACCACACCCAGCCAATTTTTTAAAATTTTTTGTAGAGATGGGGTCTTGCTATTGCCCAGGCTGGTCTCAAACTCCTAGCCTCAAGCAGTCCTCCCGCCTTGGCCTCCCAAAGTGCTAGGATTACAGGCTCGAGCCACAGCATCCGGCCTAGATTTCATTGTTGATCTCCATTATTCAATACTGTGTAGTAGTATTACATCTTGTCTTAGCCTCATGGTGGGTTGAGTATTCATTTCCCATTGTTTGGGCTTAGCTATGTGATTTGCTTTGGTCAATGGGATATTAGTAGAGGTGATGCGAGTAGAATCACAGGCTTAAAATGACCTTGCCCAGTGGGGTTTCCCTACAAGGGCTGTCCGGAAAGTATCTAGCCATTGTTAATATAATTTTCATATTACATGGCTGGATACTTTCTGGACAGCGCTCATATTTGTGATTTTGCAATTGTTATGAGAAGAATATATGCCGAGGAGCTGTTCCCCCTTCTGTCTAAGCCTCAGAATGAGTCACAAAGAGCAAACCTGAACCTGATCTGCATCCCAGAGCCAACGCAAGCTGAGCCCAGCTAACCTGCACACCCAAGAATGAGAAAAATGAACATTTGTATTTAAAGCACTGAGATTTTTTGACGTTGTTTGTTATGCAGCATTAGCTGACTGTTACAAGCAGGAAAGCTGAAGAAAAACATGATGTTTTTGAGATAGCCATTATTTACTTTCTGAAAGCTGTTAATAAATGATGTATTTTACAATCAATAGCATATTTTTTAAACATAGTAAAGCATGTTTAATTCAATTAAGGTGCAACATAGTAAATTTAATTGTTATAAATTGAATTAAGGTATAACCTAGGAAAATATACCAAGTGCACTGACCCTAAGTGTACAGCCTGATGAATTTTAACATAAGTAACCACTGTGTAAACCACCACCCAGATCCAGGTATGGAACATCTGAGCATTCCAGAAGTTTTCCTCATACCCCTTTCCACTCTACACCCCTAGTCCGAGCTCCACGGTAACCACTTCAGTAGCAGCTTTTTTTCCCTTTTGAGACTGAGTCTCACTCTGTTGCCCAGGCTGGAGTGCAGTGGTGTCATCACAGCTCACTGCAGCCTCCAACTCCTGCCCTCAAGCAATCCTCCTGCCTCAGCCTCCCAGAGTGCTAGGATTACAGGAGTGAGCCACCACACCTGGCTCAAATTTTTCTTAAGTTTAAAACAACAAAGAGAGAGGTCATTGTTTACCTGCTGGCTGAGGATGCAGTAGACCAGGAAAATGAAGAAACCCTGAAGGCTGTTGATGATGGTGAAGAGGTAGGCCATGACCTGGGCAGCTGGACCCACCTGCAGAATGCCCAGGCACCACGTGCAGCCCAGGATGAAGAGCTGAAGTGTCGCTTTAAGCGTCAACGTCCTGCGATGAGTCAGAGATGGTGATGATGTCAAAAAGCTAATAATGGATATAGACACCCCTATAGTGTAGCTGTTGGAGTGAGGATTCTGAAGATAGACCATCTGGGTTTAAATTCAAGCCAGCACTACGTAAGTGTGTGACCTTGAGGTAAGTTACTTCACCTTCTTGTTACTCAGTTCCCTCATTTTTATCATAGTCTTATCTCAGGGAGTTGCTATACAGATTTTTTTTTGAGACAGGGTCTGACTCTGTCACCCAGGCTGGAGTGCAGTGGCATCATCATAGCTCACCGCAGCCTCAAACTCCTGGGCTCAAGTGATCCTCCTGCCTCAGCCTCCTGAGTAGCTGGGACTACAGGTGCTAATTTTAATTTTTTTCTTTTGTAGAGACAGGACTCTCACTGTGTTGCCCAGACTGGTTTCGAACTCCTGGCCTCAAGAGATCCTCCTGACTCAGGCTCCCAAAGCACTGGGATTACAGGTGTGAGACACTGCCTCTGCACTGGAGTTGGTTATTTTTGGTAAGAAAAATACTCCTGTATGCATCTTGTGTTTGTATGGCAGAAACTGATGGTTTCCCCCCTTCGTCTACTCTTTCTTTTAGTGTTAAATCTCGTTCTCCTTTGAGATTTATCAGGGCACGTGGCCACCCAGTTAGGGACTACATTTCCCAGCCTCCCTTGCAGCTAGGTGTCATCATGTGACCAAGGTCAGCCAATGGGATATGAGAAAATGTGGAATGTGCAACTTGTATGTCACCTCCTTCCTAGGGGATGATGGAGCAAGAAAATAGAAGGAACCTGGGTCCCTGGGTCACTTTGTGGAGCAGAGGTTCTCCACTAGCCCTGGACTGCTCACCCCTGGACTGTGACACGAGAGTGAAATAAACTTCCATCACATCCTTCTTTTTTGGGATCTTTTTGTCACAGCAGCCTAGCCTGTGTTGTAGCAGGGTCTCATGAACTGTGACAATGGAAGATGACTTGGCCTTGCTAGTCCCTGGAGCATGGTGTGGGGTACACGTGGGAGCGTGTGTGTATGTGTACATAGGAGGGATGAGTAGGGTGGGTAGAAGAACAGGGAGAGGGAAGTACCATCTGTCACATCCTACCTTGTGTTCTGGATGGTTGACACTTCACTATTGAGGGAGGAAAGTTTCCTTTTCAAAATCCAAAGGACCAAGAGAAAAAACACTAAATTCACCTGCAGGAACAACACAGGCAATGTAGAATGCAAGTTAAAATAACATACAGTGTCCACTGTGAATTGCACACAAAAGCTCTGCCTCCCTGCACCTGGGCCAAACTGGTAGCAGGTGGAAAAATCCAATGACACCATGGAGGACATGTGTGCCCCCTGTCCTATCTTGTACCCGGTACTTCTGGCAGCTCTTCCTGGGTTAGGAACGTCAGAGGCACATACTCACACAGAAAATGGCACAGACTGGGCCAAGGAAACCCCAGATGAATCCCTGATCCAGGTTGAGCCAGCAGCTGGGAACAATTGGAAAAGGGACACAAACAGAGGTCAGAGGAAGTACATGACACGAACACGAAGATGCACTTTCACTGTGAGAAAACATTTCCAACTCCTCCTGAAAGTCGGCTGACGACAATCATGGCTTTGATTTTTCACTGTCATGTGCCAGCGTTATGTTTAACATTTTGATTTTGACACAGGGTCTTGCTCTGTCACCCAGGCTAGAGTGCCATGGTGTCATCATAGCTCACAGCAACCTCACACTCCTGGGCTCAAGTGATCCTCCTGCCTCAGCCTCCCAAGTAGTTGGGACTACAGGCATGCGCCACCATGCCCAGCTAGTTTTTTATATATGTATATTTTTAGTTGTCCGGCTAATTTCTTTTTATTTTTTTAGTAGAGACGGGGGTCTCACTCTTGCTCAGGCTGGTCTTGAACTCTTGAGCTCAAACTATCCGCCCACCTTAGTCTCCCAGAGTGCTAAGATTACAGGCGTGAGCCACCACACCTGGCCATAATTTTTCTATTTTTAGTAGAGATGGGGTCTTGTTGTGGCCCAGGCTGGTCTCGAACTCCTGGCCTCAAGCGATCCTCCCACTTCGACCTCCCAGAGTGCTGGTATTACAGGCATGAGCCACCGCACCCAGCCTACATTAAAAAATTTAAGAGCACAGTCCCATTGAATTTTCACAGCAGAATTGTGAGGTTAGGACAATGGGTACAAATGTTCCTCTCATTTCACTCATAAGGGGACTGAGACTTGAGAGCTTGAAGTTCCAAATTACGGGAAGGATGAACCCCCAAAACTCCCTCCTTCCAGAATCTTCTGCACTCTCACTGCCGTCTTATCCAGCCTCACTGGGAAAGAGGTTAGAGCTGCTATAAAGGGGAACACAGAGTGCGTTGGATATGTATGTCCTCCTCTTCATGAATGCTGCCCCCGCCCCCCAACAAAAGCTTTCTTAGGAAACCGTCCACGGCACAGGGTGAGAGTCAAGCTCACCGATCAGGGGTCCCATAAAGGTGAGGCTTAGATGCTGCAGAAATGGCCACAATCACGGTGGGGACGCCGTAGCCAACTGGGAACATGAGCCACTTCATGAGTTTGTTCGTGCTGGAGTAGTTGACCACCGTCAGGTTCCGCGCGGTGAGGAAGAGGTGCAGGCCCTCCAGCAGCATCCAGGTGAAGGAGGCCAGGTAGAGGTAGTGTAAGGCACCAGCGATGACGGCACACAGCACCTGGGGGAGCAGTAAGGTCACCAGAAGGGGTCGTCAGGGAAGAGTGTGGCCCTAGGAACTCTCCTTGACATTGGCACTGGGTTCTGAGCACCTGACGTTAGAGCAAGAGCGTTAATTTCTGTTCGTTTACTTATTTATTTTTTTTAGAGACAGGGTCTCACTCTGTCACCCAGGCTGGAGTGCAGAGGTGGGATAACAGCTCACTGCAGCCTTGAACTCCTGGGCTCAAGTGATCCTCCTGCCTCAGCCTCCCCAGTAGCTGGGACTACAGCTGTGCACCACCACACCTCATTAATTTTTCTATTTCTAGTGGAGACAGGGTCTCACTATGTTGCTCAGGCTGGTCTTGAACTCCTGGACTCAAGTGATCCTCCCCCCTTGGCCTCCCAGAGTGCTGGAATTACAGGCATGAGCTACCACGCCCTACCGCCTCCTTTTTTTTTTTTTTTTAAAGCTGAATAGTATTCTAGGACATAAATCTATGAAGGTGTTCTTTCTGTCCTATGTACCAGGAAGGACACAAGTTGATCACTGAGGACAACTTTAGATTCATAACAGTCTGGAGCCAGCACCGGAGGAATCTACAAAACAGACTTCACTAACAAGCCTTTATCTATGATTTCTTTCCTATATACTTGTCTTCCCACAATTTGCTGCCTCTAGAGACCCCAGATCCTTTTCCTTTGTCGTGTTACTTCTCCAAAAACTTACTGTTCTTCGGAGCACCAAGATGCTGGCGCTCTAAACTACCTCTTTGAGAATGACTCATTTCCTGAGTATCTCCCATGTATGTAGGAAATATACACCCCGTGTTAATAAACTTCTCTTGTTAATCTGTCCTTTGTTTCAGGGGTCCCAGCGAGGAACTCAGAAAGGTAGAATAAAAATTATGTTTTCCTCCTCTACGGACACAAGGTATTAAGGTATCCAACATAGCATCACTCCCTGGGGCAGGGCAGGGGGTCCTCTTACACCCTCACTACCTTGGGTTCGGTTTGGTCGATCGCCGTGAGGAAGAGGAGGTGGGCCAGGAAGAGGCAGAGCGACAGCTGCAGGTGCAGGGAGGTGCCGGTGTTCCGGATGGCTTTGCACAGGAGGAAGGTGAGGGCCGCCAGGAGGAGACACAGCAGAGAGAGGCCCAGCCCCACGTAGGTAATGATGCTCAGCACAGGATCGTCCTCCTGGGACCCAGAAAAGGAGAGTTCACGGTCATACTTTCCTGCTCTCACATTATGGTTCTCCTCCTTGGACTGGGGCATCCTAAACACAGGCGCCAAGCCCTGTAATAGCATGGAAAGTGTCTGCTAGGCTGTCCTTTTGGTTAGTTTGTTTTCAGCTTTATCGAGGTACGCTTAATATAAAAAAAGTTGCACATATTTAGTGTATACATTTTTTTTTGAGACAGGATGTCACTCTGTTGCCTGGGCAAGAGTGCAGTGGTGTCACCATAGCTCACTGCAACTTCAAACTCCTGAGCTGAAGCGATCCTCCACTCAGCCTCCAAAGGAGCTGGGACTGCAGGTACACGCCACCATGCCTGGCTGATTTTTTGTACAGGTGGGGTCTTGCTATTGCCCATTCTGGTCTGGAACTCCTGGCCTCAAGAGATCCTCCTGCCTTGGGCTTCCAAAGTGCTGGGATTACAGACGTGAACCACCGCACCCAGCCTAATGCATACATTTCGATGAGTTTGGACATACGCATAGGTACGGGTCACCCCCACAAAAAGTAGAATGGCAGTTGCCAGGGACCGGGGAGAGGGGAGAGAGGGAACAGGGAATTGTTGTTCAAGGGGTAAAGAGTTTCGGTTTTGCAAGATAGAAACAGTTCTGGAGATTGGTTGCGTGACAACGTGAATGTCTTTAATGCCGCTCAACTTAACACTTAAAAACGGCAATGTTGGTAAATTTTATGTTATGTATATTTTGCTACAATTTTTAAAAAAGTGTTTTTGCATGCTGAGGACTTGGGCCATGCAGTACCTGTTTGATTAGAGGGTTCGTGCTCATTATGTGATTTATGGTGAACAATTTTATTGCTCTGGGGGCCGGGGGTCCGAGTAGTTAAGTTCAGTCACGTAGGTGCTGTGTACCTACGTGACCGACCTCCAGTACAAACCCTGGACATTGAGGCTCAGGTGAGCTTCCCAGGTTGACAACACTCTGTGTGTTGTAGGAAGGTCATTGCTTGGAAAATGACCCGCATCTGTGCGGCTCCACCAGGAGAGGACACCTGGAAGCTTGCACCTGGTTTCTCCTGGACTTCCTCCCACGTGCCTTTTCCCTTTGCTGGTTTTAATCTATATCCTTTGCTGTATTCATAACCATGAGCATAACATTTCTTCCAAGACCTGTGAGTTGTTTTTTTTTTTTTTTTTTAGCAAATCATCATGCCCGAGGGTCTTGAGGACCCCTGGCACAATGTGGACCCTAGAGAAACTCACAAAAATGAGCACTGGGAGTGAGAGAATTGAGACCCACGTTGGGCGGATATAGCAATATTGCTTTTTCTTCCCCTTGATGATTTAACACAGCAATAGTTCACTTCTAGCTCCTGTTATATACTCCGCATGAATTGACAGAGACGCCTGCTCACAGTCACTCAGGAACCCAGGATGACAGAGGCGCCACCACTTTTTGGCTGAACCACTGGGGGGTCTATTACCTTCTCATCACCCTGGAGGACCCCACATGGGCTTTTTTGTGATTTCTCCCAGAAAGCAGCATTGCTATCAGTAACCCCTAACTGGAAACAATCTAGATACCCATTATAATTGTAGCATCGATAAGTAAATTGTAATTTAGTCACACAGGGGAATATTATACAGCACTGAAAATGAACGAGCTAAGGCCATGCCCAACTCATAGGTGAACTTCACAAACGGAATGATGAATGAAAGAAGAATTTTACGTTTTAATCCCCATTTTAGCTTTTCTGCTGCCCTGTTTATGTAAGAGGAGAAGTCAGAGATTTCCACCACGTGTTGTTCTGGGGGGGGTGCCACCCTCAACCCTGTGAGGAGGGGTGCGATCCAGGACATGTTGGGTGCAAACACCCAACTCACATCATTGGTGAATCCTCTGGTCCTGCCTCTAGGATACAGGTCCAGTCCGACCTCCTACCACCTCTGCTGCTACCCAAATCCCAGCCACCACCGTCTCTTTGTGAGTCTACTCTTGTACCAATGTCCATTCTCTACCTGGGAGCCATGGGGACCTCTTAATGATGTAAATATGCAAATCCTCCATCGCTTCCTACGGCAATTAGAATGAAATCTAAATTCCTTTAGACTTCGGAGGATTTAACACACCCTCCTTGCTCCCACTTCCCCAGTCTCATCCCTTCGCACTTCCCCCTCACTCAGCTCTGTTCCGACCACTCTTCATTCTGGGACGTGCCGTATTTGTTCTCTCTTTAGGGCGTTTACACACATACGCACATTTCTTCTTGGGGTCCTCTTCCTCGAGATGTTTTTCTTTTCTTTTTTTTGAGACAGAGTCTCACTCCATTGCCTGGGCTAGAGTGCCGTGGCATCAGCCTAGCTCACAGCAACCTCAAACTCCTGGGCTCAAGCGATCCTCCTGCCTCAGCCTGCCGAGTAGCTGGGACTACAGGCATGCGCCACCATGCCCGGCTAATTTTTTCTATATATTTTTAGTTGTCCGGATAATTGCTTTCTATTTTTAGTAGAGACGGGGTCTCGCTCTTGCTCAGGCTGGTCTCGAACTCCTGAGCTCAAACGATCCTCCCGCCTCGGCCTCCCAGAGTGCTAGGATTACAGGAGTGAGCCACCGTGCCCGGCCGAGATGTTTTTCATAATGAAAATTTGTTTTTTATTTTTTATTTTTAAAAATTGAGGTAAAACTCACATAACATAAAATTCACCATTCTCTAATTACAATTTAGTGACACCTAGTACAGACGGTCCCCTACTTAAGGATAGTTTGACTTATGATTTTCCCACATTATGATGGGTTTGTTGGGGTGTAACTCCACCATAAATTGAGGAGTATCTACACGATCACCCCCATCTCATTGCAAAACATTTTCATCACCCCACGATGCCCATTTAGAAGTCACTCCCCAATCCTTCTTCCCCACCCCCTAGCAACCGCTAATCTACTTTCTGTTTCTGTGGATTTACCTATTTTGGACATTTCATATGAATGGAATAAAACACTATGTGGCCCTTTGTGTCTGGCTTCTCTCACTCAACATGAAGTTTTCAAGATTCATCCATGCGGTAGCACCATTGACTTTTTTTTTCCCCCTGGAGACAGGGTCTTTGCTCTGTTGCCCAGGCTGGAGTGCACTGGTGTGATCATAGCTCACGGCAGCCTCAAACTTCTGGGCTCGAGCAGCCTCCCGAGTAGCTGGGACTACAGGCGTGTGCCACTATGTGGCTATTTAAAAATTTTTTTTGTAGAGATGGGGTCTTGCTGTGTTGCCCAGGCTGGTCTCAAACTTCTGGCCTCGAGCGATTTTCTCACCTCAGCCTCCCAAAGTACTGGGGCTACAGGTGTGAACCACCATGCCTGGCCAACACTGACTCTTAATATGGATGTTTCTCAACTTACAATGGGTCACGTCCCAATAAACCCTGATAGACCCATCCTAAAGCTGAAAAAAAATTGTCATTTGTTGTAAGTCAGAGACCAACTGTATTCAGATTTCAGCTGGAATATTTAATTCGTACAGAGGACTCCTTTGGACTGCTCTATCTAAAGTAGACTTCCTTCCACAATTACGCATCACTAGCTCTTTTTTCGTTTCTTTATAGGACTTATTACGACCTCGCGGGGGCTCAGAAAGCCTTTGCTGGAGGAACAAAACATTTACATCATACCTGGGTGGTGAAAGTCATGAGTACAGCGAAACTAGACAGGTGGCTGCAATTGCATATGGTGTGACTTTCGTTCACTTGTATCAGGAAACAGCCGTCTCTGGACCAGTGGCCACCCTGCTCTGTGCTCTTCCAGTAGACACAGAAGGCCTTTTTATTACTGGGATTCATCTGAAAACAGAATGGGCTCATCATCGTCATCATCTTTTTTTTCACAGAACACCTTTTATTGAACACCTATTATGTACACTCTCAGACTCTGTTTCTGGTGCTGGTGATACAACAGAAGACAAAACAGACAAAAACCCCTGAACTTACAGAGCTCCTGGAGCTCACTGTCTCTCTACTTCCTCAGTAGGAACAATTTTCAGTGTCGGGTCTATGCCAGGGCACCATGTGCCCAGGCACCTGGGTGAGGAGCGACTCAAGCGATTTCTATTCTAAGTGATCGCCAGGATCCCTACCCCATAACTGCTGCTTTATTGGGATTGTACATGATGTACAATAAAGCCAGTGCTCTCTGAAAGCCAGAGTTTTATAAGATTTCACTGGGTTCAGGACCTTGCCCCGGATTATGGGAGTTGGAAGGAAAACAAAACAAAACCCAAGGGAGTCTGAGGCTCACATAACGTTTTCTCTAAAACTCTCTCTAAACCGAATTTCCCTGGTCCCTTCTCATCACTTCTGTTCCCTAGCACCTTATTACAACACAGTACTTGCTAATGTGATAAGAGGAGTGGTGTACAGGAAAGAAACGTCACAAGGAGAAAGAACAAAATTAACCTTTAATCTCCTCTCTGTCTCAAGGGCTTTCAGAGCCTGGCGTCATGGGGCCAAGGAGGTGGGTCGCATGCTCTCTGGTTTGGGGGCTGTATCTCCTTTGATGATCTGGTTATTTCCAGACTTCTTGCCCTGTTCCTCCCTTCCTCCTAATATATCAGAAGTCCATACCTAGATTTTATGCACCAGATAGAGAAAACCTACATTTTCCTACTTTTCCCCCTTTAACTCTTTTTTTTTTTTTTTTTTTTTTGAGACAGAGTCTCACTCTCTTGCCTGGGGCGAGTGCCGTGGCGTCAGCCTAGCTCACAGCAACCTCGAACTCCTGGGCTCAAGCAATCCTACTGTCTCAGCCTCCCGACTGGCTGGGACTACAGGCATGTGCCACCATGCCCGGCTAATTTTTTCTCTATATATTTTTAGCTGTCCA
>RJWJ010002353.1:0-33341 GCA_004363605.1 Indri indri
AAAAACCCAAAAACCAACACACCTCTTTCCTCCCCAAGTACACTGTTAACATCCCTGCACAGCTGCTATTTCTGCATATGACACGCAATGTTGTTATTTCCATGTCGATTGTTAGTTTATAATTTTTCACTGGTGTATAACAGAACTGGACACGAAAGTGCTCAGAAATGTTTGCTGAATGAAAACACGATAAGGCCCCACCCAACTCTCGCACATGCCATGCTGACGGTGATACTTATTTATCACTCTCTAACTGGAGGCAATCTCTTCATCCTCTCACCCCTGCAGCACCATGGACCTCTAGTGACACTTTCATTTTACTTATTATTACAGATATTTATGTTCTTTTAGTCTGCAAGCTCCCCGAGGGCAGGCTTTCTTGCTTGTCTTTGTTATTTCTTGCTACACAGAATTGAACTTTCCCCTTTATACCTTTCAACTGAAGTATATTATATTTGACCCACCTTAATAGAAGCTGCAGATTTTTTAATAGAATGACACACTTATATTAAATTGTAACTATGTATCATTGTTAGAATGGTACTTAGAATGGTCCACGATACATTTCATGGAGGTATGTTAAGAGCAGAGACGAAAGTCAGCCTCAGGTGCAGACCAGACCTGCTGTCCACAGCCCGTCCTATCCTATTAGACACTATACCTTGGGTGAATTTTGTGTTGCTCTGATTTATACTGATTTGGACCAATCCTTGCTGCTGTTAGCCTCAAAGTGGGACTGACTCAGCTCACAACTATCAAAACCACAACTTAGAATTTGTTTACAATTCTGAGATAGATCATCCTTTGTTAGTTTAAGTGAAACCCTGTGTCTTGTCTGGATATAGCAGTGTACAGTTCATAAATCCTACAAAATTCTACTTGTGATAACTGAAGATTTCGTTGAAATATAACTTGGAGGATGTACAATATGAGTTGGTAACAGGAACCTGAATTAATGAATTTGGAAATTCTCTCTCCCCTATTGACTAGAGCATACTGAGTCTTCAAGAACAAGTGGGAGATTTGGCATTTTTAAGAATTATACTTCAGTTTTCCTTTGAGTCATAAAGTTATCTAAGTAAGAACTTCTGCCTTGAACAGAGGCTTAAATAAATCAGATGTTTTCTTTACAAAACAATACTTCACACAACCTGAGGTTCAGAAAATACCATCCATGTCCTGATTTCACTTCTAGCTCTTACTAGGCAAGAAAGCCAAGCAATTAACTTTGGTTAACAGAGGACTAAATACATACAATTTCTGAAAACTTTTTTTTGCCACTGTGGACACTAAAAAACAGTGTTCAGTTTCTAGGAGTGACTGCAAAAAATACTGCAAAAGAAGAAAATAACAGAAACAACCAAAATGGGACTAAGTGGCTCACTCAAAGAAGTATAATTTAAAGGCTCCACTTAAGGATTCCTTGGGAGCAGGAAATGCCACCACGCTGAATTACATGTCTCATCCCTTCCCTGCATGATCAGGTGCTTCAGACTGCCTGTTCCCTCTGTGATTGGGATCAATGCGTGGAAACCATCAGAACACTGACAAAACACAACACATTTACAAGCACAGAGTCAAGGTTAAGGGGAAAAATCATCTTCCTTAAAGAACATCCAACTTCATAGACTATTATTTTGAATTATTGATCTTAATGTTCAGGTAAAAGTAAAGAACGATCAGTACTTTAACTGAAGTTAAGGCAACAAGCTCAACTATCTCAGGAAATTAAGAAACCTGAACAGTAATGAGTGTTCAGGTTGCCCCAGAACAGCAGGTCCAGGGGGGCCTCAACCCTGCCTTTGCAGGCTGTGGTTTCCTTCTGCAGGTTCGGAGACCAAAGGAGGCAGCAGGAGAGAAAGAAACCATGAAAACAATGCTGGGCTCAGAACTCACAATAAGGATTCTTACCTAAAAATAATACAGAATTTTTTTTCTTTTCCTTTCCTTTCTTTCTTTCTTGTGGGGGGAGGAAAGGAGAAGAGGAGGGCAAGTCCATGCTCCGATTTCAAGTTTACAGATAGAACTCAGCTGCCTGCCTTCAGCATGTGATGGCCAGAGCTCCACTAACTACGAAGAACAAACCACTGGACTCAAAGAGACACTTTATTTAGATCTATCCTGAGAGTATTTCTGACACTTCAACTTTTCAGTGTGAAAGGTTGAAAAAAACTATTGCTGAGGTGAGATAAAGATTATCTTTGAATCCCAGTTGAGCGTTAAACCTTTCTGCTGTCCCAACGCAGAAGAAAATTTGTCTACCTAATAAGCTCTTAATGATCACACTTAGGGACACAAGGTAATAACATATCTGTGTATGTGCACATGTATGCGAGTCTGTGAGCACACAAAGAACGCTCACCTGCATTTGCACCACCTGAATAAAGCACTCCCCCCACACCTTCCAGTCTTATGCATAATTACACCATTGAATAAAATGGGCTTTTCCAAAAAATTGAGGTAAAATTCATATAACGTACAACAAACCACTTTAAAGTGTACACTTTAGTGGCATTTAGTACATTCACAATGTTGTGCAACCCCCATCTCCCCAGTTTCAAAACTTTTTCATCACCCCAGAAGAACACCTGCACCCTGTAAGCAGTCACTCCCCATTCGTCTCTCTCTCCCCAACCCCAGCAATTTCTCGTCTGCTTTCTGTCTCTATGGATCTGCCTATTCTGAATATTTCATATGAAAGGAATACAAAATGGGCTTTTAGGTTACATAAATCATTTGAAATATTATGTGGTAACTCCAAGTGTAAACAAGGTAAAAATCTGGGATTTGTGGTCTAAAATGATGTTCTGGAGTTAGGATTTCACAGACTAGTAACATTTCACAAAGAATCTTGAGGACTGACATTGGGTTTTCACCCTGATAAATAAGATCATTAAAAGAAAAAAACAAAAACAAAAACAGAAAAGACATTTTAATACCAAAAGGACAATCTTAAATAAAGGATAGTCCTGTAAATTGAATAAATTTAGCTTTATGGAAAACCCACATGACAGCAACCTTATTTTTGCCTTGGACAGGTAAAAGTCTTAGAGCACCACAGGTGTTTCGAAATGACTGATGCTGAACCACCACCTTTAGTACAACTGAGTCTGGCCAAGAACTTGATTTCCCGAAAAAAGATAACTTAGGGAACAGAATGGATTTCATTCTGTAAGAGTTAAATCTTTTTGATGGCCAAGATTGACGAGATCCAAATTTATCTCATGAATCAATAGGAAAGGACAGTAGTTCTCCAAGAGAAAGCAATATATGAGAGTCAGGTAAGGCCACCTTGCCCTCACCCAGGGGGACATGGCAGCAGACAAATGCTGTCCCTCCCACTTTAGTTCCGCTTGGCTGGTCAGGAGAGGTCAGATGGCAGACAGCTAAGCAAACCACCTTTACAAATACAAGAACTCTAATAGGCAGGTTTCTCCCCAAGTTGGCCTTATAAACTGGGGTATGCATTCTGAAGAGTATATAAAGCCACAGGATAAACTTCTAAGATAAACAAACTTCCCAGAATATCGGCTTTCCATGTAGTTAAATAATGTTAAACATTTTTACACTAAAGTGTAAAAATTATGAAACAGAATACTAAATTCAAATAGCTTTTAATGCTAAAACCTGAAACTTTGGAAATTTAAACATTTTGGGGGTTCTCAGTCAACCATTTCAGGCTAAGGCCCAGACTGATCAGAGGATGGGTTCTCTCCTCACCCTCGCAGAGCTGCTGGGGAAATGCTAGGTGGCCCTGTCCTGATCTAGGTGATTCCAACCCATGGAGGGCTACAGAATTAGGGGAAAGAAACAAGAGCATTGGTAAACTGGTCCTAAAGTTCATATGGAAATGCAAGAGACTCAAAATACTAAAGCAATTTTGAAAAATAAAAACAAAATTGGAGAACTCATACTTCCCAATTTTAAAGCTTACAACAAAGCTATAGCAATCAATACAGTGTGACACAGACATAAGGACAGACATATACACCAAATGGAAAAGAATAGAGAACCCAGACATAAACCCTCCTATTTATGGTCCACTGATTTTTGACAAATGTGCCAAGTCTACTCAATGAGGGGAAAGAATAGTTTTTTAAACAAATGGTGCTGGGAAAATGAGATATTTACATGCAAATGAAGTCGGACTCTTATCTCACATCATATACAAAAATTAACTCAAAGTGGATCAAAAACTTAAATGTAAGAGCTAATATTATAAAACTCTTCAATCTTTGTATTTGACAACGGTTTCATAGATATGACAACAAAAGCACAGGTGTCAGATAAACTGGTCTTCATCCAAATTAAAAACTTTTGTTGCAGGCTGGTCCGAAGGTAGTGAGTTATCTCACTTGATTGTTCACAGTCAGTTACAGATTGAACTCCTTGTTCTACTACTTAACCCCCCTCCTCACTACTGCACTTGACTAGTCTTTAAAACAAAACAAAACAAAACAAAAAAAACTTTTGTTGCAAATGACACTATCAAGACAGTGAAAAAGACAACCCGCAGATTGGGAAAAATATTTGCAAAGCACACATGTGATAAGGGCCTGGAACCCAGCGTACATAAGGCCTCTGCTGTGACAGGCATGACTGCCACGGCTGACCACACCCCTCGGGCCCTGCACACCTTCACTCATCTTCATTCTTCATGCTTCCCAGCCATGCTTCTCCCTCAAATCACCACAGAGGCCTCCTCTCTGGTGCAACCAGGAAAACCAAAGCCTTGAGGCCCTTCCTTCCCCAACTTCCCTCTTTAATTTCCCTTCCTGTACCAGAAATTTCTGATAACCTTCTCTGATGAAGATGACACTGAACGTTCTGGTTTTCAGCAGATCTGGTTTTGACAGCCTTACCACTCACCTACAAAAAACGAACATGGCTAACCACACAGTGACAGTATCTGAAACACAGCAAAACTGGTTCATTCAACTAAATGAAATGCAAAAAGGAAAGGTCAGTAAAACCAGAACGATATAATCTGAATGAAGCCCTGGTTAGGAAGTTGAGTGATGACTGACCCGCATAATCCACCTACATTCTTGTGCTCTGTTGCCCTCAAGAATGACAGTGTGCACTTCCAGCAGGCTGGCCAGAGGCCGAGAGTGTGTACTCTGTCATAAAGACTAGGAAAGTTACCTTTTGGCCCAGTCTCAAATCTAAATCCATGATCTTGGCCTTTTAAAACTGTGTTCTAGCCAGTTAACTGGCTGAAATCATAGCAATCACTTGTAAGACACAGAATGATAGCAACACCCTGATGCAATCACCAGTATGTGTCCCCACTTTTAATGCTATGCATTCTTTATGTTTAGTTTTTTTGAATAGGTAATACATTCGCACAATTTACACATATACACACACACACACAAACACATGGGGAAAACCCTCCTATCCTATTGCCCCACCAAAGGTATCACTTTCAGTGTCTTCTTTGAGTTTCATCCTGGGACCATAATAGGTCTTCTCAGCCCAACTTCCCCTTGTGTGATGACAAGAGTGGCACACCACACCATATCCTGCCTTCCACTTATCCACTCTGTGCCACTCTCCTTCTGTTGGTCCACGTAGGCCCTTTCCCAGGATTTCTCTCACCACGTAGCCACGCCCATCCTCAACATACCCCCAGTGGGCTGAGTCACCCCATCTCCCCCAGTGCAGTCTAAGGCTACCAGTTAGTTTATTTAACTTCAGCTGAAGTATTCTGTTGAGCCCCAGGAAGCTGTCCTCTCCTCCTGAAGCCAGCACAAACATACATCTACACACCTGTAACACGACAGATCGTTAGCACCGAGCACAGGCCAACAACCAAGCTCGTGAATCAAGTATTAATCTAATGAGTGATACAAAGCTTTAGGTGGACATAAGGCAGAAAGTCAAAACTAAATTTTGTTCTTCTTTCTGTCTTAGGTATATTCCACGAAATTTTCTTTCTGTTTGAAATAAATTCAGTTAACTAAAATTTTTTAGTCTTAATTTTAACATTATTTGACACAATAAAGGACATAGGGTTGCTATACTACCAACGTTTAAATTAACAACACAAACACAGAATATTTAAAGCAAAGAATGAAGAAGGAAATATTTGCAGAGCTTTATTAAAATCGGGAACATGGGCTCACAGGTTTTTTTTTTTTTTACTACAATGTAAGTATCACCTCAATTGTATACATCAAGAAATATTTCTGCTTTACAACTGTTTCCCTTAGACAAATGCCTATACTAAAACAGAATCAGTTTTCAGATAAAGAATGCCTCTCCCCCTACCCTCCCAAGAGCTCCATACTATATCACTACCAATAGAAAGACTATATCTAATTTTGTATTAAATTCTAAGAATTACTCATTAAGACTCTATACCAATAGTAAGTTTATGTTTAGCACTAAAATACTCACGGAAGCTACGTTTAAAATGCAGCTTGAACATGAATCTCTCAGGATGTGCGAGATTCTTCAGTCGGGTGGAAAGCCAGTCACGGAGTCTATGTTCAACAGGAGCTTGCAGGCTACACTAGGGAGCAGGTGGGTACTGTGCCTAGCTAGGCACAACTTAAGCTCAGCTGAGTTAATTTCACCCATAACCACAAACCCCCAAGGTACAGCCTTACCTTCATGACCCAGAATCTGCATCTCTTGTTTTTCTAGATGACACCATAAAATCGACTAACCTGGTTTCAGCTGCAGGGCACTCTACACCACTATAAAAAACTTAGAGCACAAAGTGTGATAAGGAAACCTGCAAGAGCAGGCTCCCATGCACATTCAGGGAGGTGAGCCCAGAATAGTGAGTCAGAAAACTCAAGTGCTTGTCCTGTCTCTGTAACCAACTCCTGCTGGGACCTCAGGTAAGCTGGGGAACCTCTCTGCTTTGCTTTCCACGACTATAAAAATGGGACCAATAATACTTGTTTACTACCTCATAGGAAAGAGGATGATGGTTAATGAACCCTTGCAAGGAGCTTTGAAGATTAAAAAGGTTCCCGGGTGCTAATGACAAACAACAGCCTACCCATCCTCACTTGGGTATCCATCATGCTGCGGCGGGGGATACCGAATTGCCCTGAGTCAACTGGTCCTTTAAAATTTTTTTCTTAAGACTAAACAATTTTGAAAAACTCTAGAAGAGATGAATGGTGGTAATGCTTGGGGTACCAGCTAATAAGAAAGAAATCAAACCTTGGTGGCTGGTGCTTTAATTACATTAGCTTGAGCTGCTCTGCCTAGGTTTTGCAGCACTGCTAACTGGTATAAATATTTACACAGGCAGCGTGTTTTAGTTACTATGAATGCCATAGTTAAGGCTATTAACTTGGCTGATAAGTCCCTGTTTCCTGCCAAAGAACTCTTTACTGAACATGCTTCTTAAACTTTCCTTAATTTATTTAAACATTTAAATGTGAAGTGTAGTGTTAAAAATTATTTTGGGGGTTCCAAGTTTAGCTTACATTTCACTTAAAGGCTCTCCTCCTTTTTAAAAATAAAGGGTGAAAAGCCTCAAATAAGCAAATGCCTAAGCCCATATTTTATACTAAACAAGACTGTAAGACTGCACTGGTTTTTGTAAGTTAATATGTAAACACATGTGCGCAAACACACCCTCCCACCAAAAGATATTTTTCCAATCTATGTAGGCAGGCTAGTCTATGTTCATTTAATTGGATAATGGTAATTACAACTCACACAAAAATGAAATGCAAAAATTCAAGATTAGTATTTTGCAAGTTATTTAAATAATGCATAACATTTAGAAGCAAAAAATGCATGATGGATGGCCAGTGACATTGCACTATTTGAATAAAAGAAGCCACCCCCTGTCCCCCATAAACTTTTCGCGCCTTACTAAAGGTCAGTTTCAGTACCCGATGGCCTCATCTGGAATATAAATGAGACAAAGTGAGAATGGAGATCTAAGGGGAGCAAGTAGGGAAGAGAGGAAGGTAAGTAAAATTTCAGACTATTATAAATTTAACTTTGGCTTAAATTTAAGTTAACCACTGTTTAAGAGTAATAAAAACACTTATCAACATAATGTCATTTGTGGCTTTGTTGTAAAGGAAAAGTAGCTGAATTTACCAGATTCTTGGGAAAAAAACACCCATTGGACAATCACTCAAGTTCTCTCCTGGCAAAGCATTTCTCTTAACTAAGGATAAAATAAAAGGAGAAATTTGCTCATTCTCGTTTTTTTCTCTTCAGGGATATTAGATTGGAATGTCAATCCAAGCTCCTTTCTTCAAGGCCCTCGAAAATAATTTAATCAAATGCATTTTTAAACATAATATGTTTGGAGATTCAGGAAGGTATGATGAGTTAATCAAGGACCCCAGTAAACGACACTATTAGGCCTTAGACCTGGATCTGAGAGCTCCAGATTCCGTTATGATGTGATCTAATAACTTAGGAAGAGATGGATGTGTGTGTGTATGGTCAGTAAATTAACAAGACTTCACTGTTTTCAACACATAGTAAAATATTTTTAAAAGGGCCAATGATGCTCTCTAAAGTAAAATGTCTCCTCAGGACCAAGTCCAAGAATTGAGAAACATTTTCACACTTCCAGCAGCTTGGTGGAGCAGGAGTGGACTCCATTCTAAAATTGGACAATGCGAGGTTTCACTCTGGCTTGGTCACTCCGACACCTGTAAAATGAGCACAGAGCACAGAGCCCCTCAACGCGTGCGGCTGTGGGACTGCGTGTTTGCAACAGCCCCTGGGATAGTCGCAGATGTGCCAGATGCCCCACTGGCCTCCTCCTTCTAGATACCTGTCTAGTCCAAAAGTTTAAACCAAATTAACAAAAAAACAGGGGAGACCATGCTAAGCACATGCAACGTATGTACACAGAGCACAATACAGCACAGAGTGATATAACACTAGCTCGGAGCACCATGAATTACATGAGAGCTATCAGGATACTAAAAACTCGTTAAAGGCCGGGCGCGGTGGCTCACACCTGTAATCCTAGCACTCTGGGAGGCCGAGGTGGGCGGATCATTCTGAGCTCAGGAGTTCGAGACTAGCCTGAGCAAGAGCGAGACCCCCATCTCTACCAAAAATAGAAAGAAATTAATTGGACAGCTAAAAATATATACAGAAAAAATTAGCCGGGCATGGTGGCGCATGCCTGTAGTCCCAGCTACTCGGGAGGCTGAGACAGTAGGATTGCTTGAGCCCAGGAGTTTGAGGTTGCCGTGAGCTAGGCTGACGTCACAGCACTCGCCCCAGGCAAGAGAGTGAGACTCTGTCTCCCAAAAAAAAAAAAAAAAAAAAAAAAAAAAAAAAAAAAAAAAAAAAAAAAAAACTCGTTAAAAGGTTTCAGTTTCGAAAACTGCTGTCATGTTACATTTTTTTCCTAAAGCAATGAAGAAACAAAAAATACTGTATACTTTGTGAATAAATACATATTTATATTATTTATAAAGAAATAAAAACATGAGAGAGAGAGAGAGAGAAGAGAAGACAGAAGAGGAGAAAAGAGGAGAGAGACAGAAAGGTCTGAAACTGACACATAGCAAATTCCAAAGGACAGTCACTTTGAGATGTGGGGGACAGCAGACCAATTTGGGGGATAAGGTCAGGAAAAATTTTAGTTTTATTTACAATTAAGAAAAAATGTAAACATACCTATACTCACATGTAAATTAACTGAAAATGGATCTTAAAAGAAGATTTGCAAAAGCTAGAAGGAAACTGACCAAGGCAGAAGGGAGGCTCAGGTGGGCCAGGGTGCTAGATGCTCTAGATGCTCTCACTTCTCACTAGGCCCGAGGGACCAGTTACGTGTGTGGTTAAACTGACTGACTACCTATTTGTGATTTTTTTTCCCCCCTCAAGGGGAAGAGAGAAAAACCACAGAGACCTGGTAAAAACAGGGTCAGAGACACATCCAGCCCATACTAGAGAGATTTCCTAGACCAAGAATTTTTGATTTTTTTTGGTGTCAGGACCCATTTACACTATTAGAAAGAGGAACGACCCCAAAGAGCTTTGATTACGGGGTTATATCCATTGATACTGACCATATTAAAGAATTTTAAAAATATTTACTTATTAATTCATTTAAAATAGCAATAAGCTCATTTCATGTTAAGTAACATCATTATAAAAATAACTTTATTTTCAAAAAATTAGCAAGAAAATGGCACTGTTTTACATTTTTACATGATCTTTAATGTCTGACTTAACGGAAGACAGGTAGATTTGCCTCTCTGCTTCTGTATTCAATTTACTGTGATTAATATTTTGGTTGAAGTATATGGGGAAAAAAACCACCCCAGGCTCACACAGACATGTTTAGTTGAAAAAGGGAGGTATTTCAACAGCCTTTTCCAAAAATTGTGGATATTTTTCTTTGAACTGATGCTAAGATTCAACAAGTGACAGTTTCTTGAAGTTCAGGTGCCATGTGGGATCTGAAACCATCTTGATGACCTTTTCAGTGACATGAACGTGCAGCGGTGTGTCTTACACTATGAATGGCTCTACTGCCCATGCATGTTTGTAGCGTCGTTTATTAGGTATTTGGAACACACTGGTGCGTGAGCTGTGCAGATCTTCCACTGTACACATCAAGAAACCTCATTTGTTAACATCACCCCCATCTCAGCGGGAGAGTCTGTGGCACTGGAAGTGGTCATGCTCACAACTGGCAGATTTAAGTTTTCCAAAATTCAAATTTTGCTTGAAAGCTCAAATTTTATGATGGGCAAAAAATAGTGTCACGGTTGTTTCTCTTGAATGGATAAACTCACTTCATAGATTTTTGAAAAAATATGTGTCAAATATTCAAATCTTAATAATCACAGTTTGCCTGCCTTTTGTTCTGTCAAGTAAAAACGACATTCCTGGCAACAGTGGCTATTTTGGCTCACAACTGCACGGGAGCTTTTCTTCAAGACGGCCACTGTACTCCAGCATGCTAGAAGGGTTTTATGTGAACTTTGCATTTCATCATACAAAATTAAAAAGGTATACACAGAGCTGAGATTAAATGAAACTAATAATTTCATTCTTCATCAAGGACATTCTTGGGTCAGACTGTTGTCCGGCTGGCTGGACACCACTGTCTTGCTCTGTGGAAGGAGCTGTTTCACCCTCACTGCCTCTGCACTGCTGGGGCAGATGTCCGCACGGTGAAAAAAGCAGACTACATCCTGGTCTTCCTATGAGACAGTCGTGGCCTTGCAGACCCCATGAAAGTAGCTCTGCAACTCCAGGGGCCACAGAGCACCCCAAGGGCATCTCATGGCTTCAGAGCTCTCAGAAAGTGGTTAGCCACCCCTTGATAAGCCTGACCTACTATATAAAGTTGGGAAAAAAGAAAAAAACATTCCTAATTGTACATGTGCAGAAACTGTCTACAAATGTAAATACACAAGTATGCACACTCCCTGCTTCTTCCTTGAAGTCTACCAAGAATAAAGAATCAGCAACTTAGGAATAACTGGGCTTGTTGCCTAGAGTAAAATATTACTAATGACAGAGACTGAAAAAACCCAATCGATGTTAACAGCTCAAATTCTATTAAAAATACCACAATATTAAAATTTAAAATAAGACATAAGGTTATAGTTGAGACCACACTTGGTTCGAATGCTATCTAATTAAAGCAATATCTGCATTTAAAAACAACTAAAGGGAAATGACACATCAAGTCACCCTATTTGGGATTAATCACAGATATCTCTAACTTATAAAAATAAAATTTCTTATGAATGCTATGTTAAAATTCTTTTCTTCAAAAGAGTTAAAAAATGAGGAGACGGCATGTATGTAAATGCCAATTTCTCATTTTACTCTAGTCTTCACAGATTGGACCATGAGAACAAGAGACTGAATGGGGACCAGTAAGTCTACTCTGAACAGGGCCATGGACATGGTGCTTGGGATCCCCTTGGTAGGTAATTTTATACATAGTCTACAAGTAGAACATAGTACAAACTCCACGAGTACTGATGATACTAATTTCTTTCAGGTGGTGAAATGCCAAGCAAAGTACAAGAGACGAAAACGCTCGGTATATGAGACAGAGGGACAGATAAGCTTCAAAATGAACAAACATAAGTAATACAGGAAAATAAAATAGATTGTGGTTAAGCTGCTGGGCTTCAAAGTGCCACATACGACCTACAAAAGAGATAACCATGACCACCACTAACACTCCAAGAGTCTTACAACACTCCAGGCACCATTTTAAGCACTTAACGTGTATTAACTCATTTAACTCTCAAAACACACAAAGAGGTCGGTCATGTTATCATTCCCATTTCATATTCCATTTCTAGGCACAGAGTCAACTGTGTGCCCAAGATGGCTCAGCTGGCCCGTGGTGGGTGGGGTGCGGCTCCAGGCCCTGCCCTTAACCACTAAGCTCCTGCCTCTCAAGTTGAGAAGGAACCTTGGTTTTATCTTCCAGTGTGCCTTAAGGCACTCACACTCTGAAAGACCAGTAAAAATGCCCAGGAACACCAAAAAAGGTATACATTACCAAAACACTGTTTGGTAAGACAGGCTGTATGTGTCCACCGTGAGTTGGCAACCAGAGGCCAGCGCTGCCTGGCAAAAACTCACATAAAAGCCCACTGCTCACTACTTAGGAAACAATTTCTAAGTTATTACATTTCCTTTGCACTTTTCTAAAGCAGAACCTTTTTAAAGATATTTCCCTCACCAGTAAATACATGAATTATAAGGAAGCAAAATAGCCCTATTAAAAAAGATATTTTCCTCAAGTATTATGAAAAAGTTTAAATCTATGTAGAATTTCAATGAATACTTAAATGAATATCTACTTCCCTAGATTCAGCAACTGTTTATACTTCAGCACATTTGCTTTATAGTTATTTTACTCTTTACCATCCGAAGTTGCAGAGATCATGATACTTGTAAATACTCCAGTCTGCATTCCCTAAGAATAAGAATAGTCCCACAAAATTACAACACCTTTACTTTACCTAGAAAATTAGCCACCATTCTACAGCATCCAGTTATCATTCTGCACTCAACTTCTCCAACTGCCCCCAAAATGTCTCCAATAGGTTTGATTTTGTATTTTTTAGAACAAGGATCTGATCTAGATTCACTCACTGTATTTAATCATCATATCTCTTTAGTTATTTTTAAAAAACGGGAAGGGCTTTTGGTTTACAAACAATTCAAGGACCAGATTTTATTTACTATAGTAGTACTAGTTTGTCCCTGTGCACTTTAGCCAGTGTCTTTCCAAGATTAAAAAGACAAGACTTTTTAAAAAGTACATTAGTGGGATAAACAACCCTGTTTTTAAAAGTTTTCCACTTGGTGATAAAACTTGCGGTCTGACGGGGAAAGGCCCAGAGTGGAGCGGTTACCTGTGTCCACTCTTGCAACAGTCGCCTCGCACAGCTTCTCATGAGCTCGGCAAGTACCAGTCCATTGGTCAAGTAATTAAGAAATACACCAGATAGCTATTATCTGAACGATCACTCAGAGGAATAACTTTTTATTTTCAATCCACTGACACTGACTGAAGCTTATAATCTAGATGTCATGAGAGAGAACAAGTTCAACAGGATGCTCATGATTCTGTGGAGGAGATAAGAATTCTAAGCCAACAATTAGTACCTGGCAGACTTGGGAAGTGAAATGGGACAGCAAGGAAGAAGATTACCAACTTTCTCCCCAGACATCATAAATCTTAACACTCCTATTCAAACCTGAAACGAGTTTTCAACTTCAAACACTCAAATATATTATACTGTACAGAAAACAGTAAAAATAAAAAGGTACACATGATGTAGGAGCTTTTGCCACCGTCTCTCAACACTCTGATGTTCGCAGAAGAAAGAAGATGAGCTTTGCTGTCAGCCTGAGGCTCAAACCATGTCTCACTACCTTCTCTGCAGTCCTGGGCAACAGGCTCCCTTTCTCTTACAGAGAAAAATGGGGATAATGCTGCCTCACAGTGCTGGGCAGATTTGAAGAGAGGACAGAGAGAGGACATGGCCCTGGCCCAGCACACTAAAGGTGCTCAATGAATGCTGCTTCCCCTTCTGGGACAGCCACCAGCATAGCTTTGGGACCACGCAGCTGGCGCAGAGGGGGCAGCAGCCCTGGACTGGGCCCTACAGGCTGTGTAACCTTGGGGAGGAGAAACGAGAGGACTTGTCTTGCTCACCTGCCAGGCAGGAGTGCTGGGAGGAACAAAAAAATGAGTGTTCACAAAAGCTTGTTACAATTGGCAAAGCGCTGTGGGATTAAAAAAGAACAACCCTGCAATTATATTTGACATGCGGAACTAGAAGTATGATGTACCAAAACCACTTTGTCTTTGTTCTGTCTGTCCTTTTCCTGGGTTTAAAAACACACACCCTTTCCTTGACTAATGCCTTATCTCTTTATTTTTCTCTCATTCCTCTGCACGGTTAACATATTTTAATGAAAAAATTCTAGGAGATAGCTTTTGCTGCAAGGCAAAAACCTCCTAAGCAGACGTTATACCCAAATTCAAGGGTAAATAAGACTAATTAACAAAAAGGTGTACAGACTTTACACAAACATACACCCCCACCCCCAGAGAGTTATCTGTTACTTTGGTTACATTCCACACCACCAGGAACACAAAAGAAACAACATTACATACGGGACCACTACAGGTTAAGGTTTAAGGGCGTATTTCTATAAAGTAACTTTACAGAGAGCTACAGTTACACAGTAAATAGATGTCTGTGAAGTAAAAATCTTGCTTTGAGCTGATGCACTACTCAGAGAGAAAAAAATCACTGGTTTGATCTTTTGAAGGGTCTTTTATGTTTGGTCATCATTCAGACATTTTTCCTTCCTAGTTTCTGGGAATGAAGGTACAGCAGGTACCGCATCTTTACCAGCACTTACTGACTTCACATCATGCAGGCATGTTCTAAATTTAGTACCCCACATGCACTGTGTGTAGTTATTAATTTTATTAATATAGGGTAAGTCACTAGATTTAGTGCAGCAGGAAATGAAAGGCCTGACTTCTACGTTTTTCTCTGAATTTTTACTGGAAAGGTAAAGACCTTCCACGAATTGGTGCCTCAGGAAGTACTGCCAGAAAATAAACTCTCCCATAATTTGACCTCCACTTCTCAGGAAAAATGGTTTACATAAAAAAAAATGATTTGCTCTCCAGCTTCCCACCAGGCTGGAGCTACTTCTAAGTCTTTCAAAGGTAGCTCATCAACCAGGTAAGTTTACTAATGATTAGAACAAGATGAGAGCAGTTAATAATTTTCTTGAGACCCAGAATAAAGGCCAGCTGGAAGAGGTGCAAGTCTGTTCTCTTCCTTTTCGGCCACTAAAATCTCGCTGGCATGGCTGTCACTGCTTTAAAGCCAGCTCTTGAAGCAAGCGTGAGCTGGAGAGCTGGAGGGTGGCACAAGGGCTTGGCCACTAAGCCCCCTCCCAGCACCATGCCGGACTGTGCAGGAGGAAGCACTCCAGCTGAAAGCCTACGGCTGATTAAGTTTTATTACTCTTAACAGGCAACCAAAAATCCAGGGAATAGTCTAGAACAGGGTTGGTAACCTATGGCCCATGGGCCAAATCCAGCCTGTCACCTGTCTTTGTAATAAGGCTTACTGGAGCACAGTTATACCTATTTGTTTACTGTCTATGGCTCCTTCCACCCACAAAGCCAAAAATATTTACAATCTGGCCCTTCTCCAAAAAAGTTTGCCAATTCCAGCCTAGATCCGTACTGTCCAATACAGTAGCCACCAGACACGTGTGTCTATGTGTCTAAAAATTCAGTTTCTCAGTTGCACATTTTAAGTGCTCCACAGTCTTATGTGGCCAGTGGCCACCTGAGTGGACAGCACAGAGAACATTTCCACCTCCTGGACAGTTTTCTTGGGCAGTGCTGGAAGTACAGAATTTAGGGCATCAAGCTAAATTTATAGCCATCAAGTTCCAGATGACTCTCTCTCCTTGTACAGACAGAAAGATTTACACTATGTTTCAAAAAATATGTCCCTTTCACACTTGAACTTTTCGGGAAATACTAATTCACCATATTAATTACAAACGCCAGACTATTTGGTAGACAATAACTGTCAAATCCACTGGGTCTACCACTCAGTATAGTGACCACATTCACCCATTTGTTTACCTGGCTGCCCCCACCCCCAGTGGACTGTACACTCTGTGAAAGCTGAGCCACAGCACTTGCTCATACTCCAAGGTAGGATCCTGCCTGGCACGTGGTAAGGATCAAGAAATATTTGTAAACCGAATAAGAAATGAACCCCAGGCACAAAACTGTTATACAAAAAGAGGCCACTGAACCAAATAGATGATAGGGCATTAGGAAAAAAATATGGTAATCCTGTAGCAAAATGTTCTTCAAACAGCCAAAATGTCTATTTTAAAATGAGTTTTGTTTTTTAAAAAAAATATTCAAAACAGCTGTCTGGGTTTGGATTCTGGCTCCACCACTTCCAGACTGTGTAACCCCAGGTAAGCTACTTTCCCTTCCATGCAGGTGGGAAGGACAGTGCATCCCACCTGATCTGAGTGAGCCAGGCAGCCCAGGGCTGAGCCTCTCCGGTTCCTTCCCCTGCCCAGCGGTTCCTTCCCCTGCCCAGCGTCTCTCCACAGAACCCTCCTCGTGAGTTCCTGCTCTGTCCCTCCAGTACCTGAGCCCCTTGGTGGGTCTCTCCCACTGAACCATTAGCTTCTTCGAGGCAGAGGCTGTAACTTAGTCATTTTTAATGTCCCTCAGCACTTGGCACACAGAAATGCTAACTGGATGTTAAAATACGAATAAAAGCCTAGAAAATAAAACAAATTTTGCTAAATCTCACATTAACATGCTTGCTCCAAAAAGTCCTTATGAGTAAATGAAGCAGTTCTCCAAGTTTTGAAATTCAAAATTACTCCCACTGTTTGAATTAGAAGTTAGTCTTAGGTCCTAAAGGTTACCCTTTCTTAAAAACTCGAGTCTCTTTCAGGTTAATACACTTCATTACTTTTTCTCTCCACAATTATATAGCAAACAACCAACCACCTAACCAACAGCAAAAAAATCTACACTGGCCATAACAAGGTCTTGGAATTAAAAAAAAAAAAAAAAGCCGGTGTGATTTAAGATATAAAATTAAAAGATTCTATTTCAGAATAAATTCAAAAAATGACCAGTACATTAAGTGTCTAATAAAAACCAGAAAGTTCACAAACCAAAATGATTTGTTATTTATAAGAAGATACCTTGAAAGTATGAAAATTTACATTTTACATACAATAAAATTATCTTATTGCTAACTAGTTGGTGTTTAGAACTAACTTAAATCCAAGCAATTATATTTTATTCTTGCACACTTGGTTCCTGCAACTAAAATATCTAAATGCTATCTGTAGTTAACCTTGGCTTTTTACTGGGTGTATCACGGAAACAATAAATCCATAGCCTGTCCGACAATTTGTGAAAGCTGATTTCTACCAGCTTCATCACAGATAGTTTGGGGAGAAAAGCAACACCCATTTTACTCCGACAGATTGGGCATTCATGTGCTTTTGTCTTCCCTGGGTACACCCTAGGGTCTGAAAAATCTTGCCCGGCATTTTAGTCACAGAGGCTATTAGTCACCCGGAAATCTTGCCTCCACCCTCCCTTAACACAGGTCCTTAAAGGAGATTCTGACAGTTAAAACTGTTTTGTTAGGGCACAACTGTGATATTATAAATTTTAAAGTCATTTGAGGAAGCTTAAAATCCATTTTTCTATTTCACCCAATTATGACCAAAAATCCTTATAACAAATATCTTAAAATATCAACTAAGTATGCTACTACCCTTATACCTATAGTTTAATATATCACTACTATTAATCACTACAGTGACTGTGTTTTTAAGCTAAGTTTTAAACCCAAAATACGTATAAACCATAGGAGAGGCAAACTGTTAATTATTAATTTTAAAGTCAAATGGCAATACAGAGCCTATTTAAATGCAAAATATTTCCTATTATTCCATGAAAAAGCCAATACTTCAAAAATTGTGACCCAATAGATTTCAATATTTCAAAGCACAAGCATGTTTCTCTTTTAGGCTCTATGGCAAGAATGAAAACAATTCTTTTAAAGGAAGTTCTTTTCTAATCAATTCTGCATATTTTCTGACTGCAATTCATATTTAATTCAGAGATGTGTCCCCGGTGAAACCTTTGCAGAACAGATGTAACAGAAACTCTGCGTTCACACAACTTGGCCAGGCTCGGCGGGCCCGCCTCTCCTCCCACCCCACCCAATGCCTTCCCCGGGCAGTGACTTCACATCCTTTGACATCAGCACAGCTTTGAAAGGGGGATGGGAGAGCGAGCAGAAAGCAGAAAAACCAGCTTTGAACTATGCATGCAAGGCCTCTCTCAAGCCCCACATTCTGTAAGTAGTTTGTAAAATGCCAAACGGCAGTGACACACCCAGCCTCCTCTGGTTAAGTCTGCAGCGAAATGGAGTGAATTCTGCTGGAAAGGACTTCCTGCTTTTCTTATCTGAAGCACAATAGCCATTTATTAACTACCCACGGAAGGTTCCGATTCAGTGAAACACACAATAACTTACCTCGAATATGGAGAAGGGCCACAGGCTGGAAAGGCCCATTGGAGTTGGCCGCATCCACCACCATCCTGCTGCCCGCTTTATTACATGTCAACATCTAGACTCCAGCGGGAAAGGCAATGGACTCCTTAAGGCAAGAAACCAGCCTCCATTTTAGTTTAAAAAAAAAGACAAACTGAAGCTCTCTGCAGCTGGAGGGAACTGGCTGGTTCGTGATGTCAGCAGGCATGGAGCTCGCTGATTGGCCAGAAGCTGCAACTTAAAATGACACTAAAAAAAAACTGCAAACGGAAAGAGCATTCTGTTTGGCTGTCAGTGTGCTCTAAAAGCTTGGACATTTTCCGGCTTTCTGCAGTCTTCATTTCTCAGTAACTTTCAGGCAAAGATCCCATCTCTTAGGGGACAGGACTGAGGCCATAACCTTGGCGAGACCATAAACAAATGATTCCGAGAGAGCTTCCAAAAAAAGCATGTGTGTATACGTCTCTACGAACTTTAACTTTAGCATTTCCCTAACTGGTACCCCAAATTCAACGTTATTTTATACTCTCCTGTGCATCATCTACTTTCTAGTTCTAATTACTTTAATATCTGCATCATAGGTAGTACTCTGGCAACCCAGTTTTTAAAAGCAAATGGCTATTCAAATATTATACAATTCCAGTTCATTAGTTTGGACTCTTGTTCAACTTCCCCTACTACTAATAGGGCAAGTTATGAACTTATAATCCCCAAACACTGTTTTCTCTGAAGAATTTTTTTCCCGAAAAATTAAGTTTAGAAAAATGAAAACTGCTTTCTATTCAATAGGTAGGAAGTGCTACAAATGAAGGTATTTATACCATCTGGCCATGGGAGTAAAAGAAAAAAAAGGCATAAAATGAAATGCAGTGTGTTTACTTTTGTATCATAAAGATGTTAACATACTAGACACTTTTAAGTTTTAGATATTTTGTTTAAATTTAAAATTAAAGATGTTTCACTTATTTTTATGAGGTTATTATTAAAAGCTACTCAGATCTTAATTTCCCATCATCAAAAAAGGTTAAGGTAAAAAGCTGTTCTAAGGAGACAAAACATCATTTCTGAACTGGAGTATCACAGGGTCCCATGGGGTAGAGGGAGGTGAGATGAGGTTCTACGAAATGAAGTATTATCAGTAGCTCCAAAAGGAAATGAATAAACTATAAGAAAAATCTCCTTGGCAGGCAAAACTGAAAAAAATTCCTCACTTCTTCACACAAATAAGAAAGTTTGTCCAAACTCTGGCCTCTCTTTTTAAATAAATTTCTCACACAACCCCCACTCATTTGTCCCACTCGTGAATAAGAATACAAAGTCCTTTAGTTCCTAAACAGAATTCAGAATAGTAAGAAACACCTGACACAAATGGGTTAGCAGTTTCATCTGGGGCTGAGCATGCCACAGATTCCAATACATGAATGAACGGCTACAACCATTCAGGGTGCTGGCTAAGTCCTCCCTCACTAGTAAGAATTTAGTTTTTACTGTGTTTATCAATAGCCATTGAAATATATAAATAGATAAAAGCAAGGCAAACCCCACCCTTGCCCCCCTTTCCCTGGAGACAAAAGACACTGCTGGATTCCATGGCTGGCAATGAGACCATTTCTCTAACTAGCCATGGGGAAGGGGTGCCACCTGATCAGGCTCTCACCAACCGAGCACACTGCTGGTTTCACACCTGTTCTGGTCTGCTGCTACCAAAATGGCAGACATAGTTCAACAAAAAGAGCAAGTGCTGTCAGTCAGGCAACACGAATCTAGACTCTGCAGTGTGCCTCCCGGAACTTTGCTGCTGATCCCTAGGTTGTGTCTGTCTGGAGAGGACGACCACCGGCCATGGACTACCACCATGAAGCTGTGCTGATGGTGACAATGGCGCTCACTACCACTCACCATCACCTCCTAACCCAAGGAGTGATGCCAGATGACTCAGACACAATTAGGAATGAGGTGTTTGGGGGCTTGGTAAGGAGATTCTTATTGCAGATCTGGGCTTTCAAGAGACAGAGGCCTGCCTGCCAGTGATTTAATTTTCGTACAAGATAAGATGGGACTATGTGCTTATCCTAAGACTATGCTGATGAGTTGGAATAGAGGGAAACACCCCGAGGAGGTTTATATAAAGTATACGGAATTGAAGTCAAAGAAAAAGTGAAGACACTTTCTTACGTATTTTTCCTAATGATCTGAGATCAAAGGATCTCTACTTTATTAATGATTTTCCCCCATGCTCTTTTGAAACCTTATGCATATAAAGTAGTTCTTTAGAACTCAAAAAATATGATCTGGCTGTCACTGATAAAGCACACTCTAAGGTATAAATAATATAAAGAAAAAGGGCAAACAAATAAAGATAAGGTATATTTCTGAATTAGAAGTATAAATACCATAAATATGCTGATGTTAATTTTTCCCCAAATTGATTTACAGGTTTAAAGCATTTCCAATAAAAATGCAGGTGGGCCCTTTTATTTTCCTAGGTGCTTGACAAAACAATTCTAAAGTTCACCTGGAAAAATAAAAAGCAAGAAGAATAAGAACACTAATGATAAAGGTCAGTCTTACCAACTCTAACGCTGTATGAATTAATGCGGTGTGATGGGGCGTAAGAGGCAGGTTAATGGAACAGAAGCAACAGCCCTCGACTGGTAAACATATTTACATAAATGTAACAGGACGATAAAGAATGAATGCCGAATCAAGGGAAAGGGAAAGAATTAGATAATTACGTGGCAATCTTGGGGCAGACAATTGGTTAACCACATGTACGAAAGAGTCAATTTAAGTCTTTTTACTTCACACCAAAACAAAATCTGAGATGGATTAAACAGTTAAATAAAAAAAAAAAATTAAGGTCAGGCATGGTGGCTAACACCTGTAATCCCAGCACTCTGGAAGGCTGAAGTGGGAGGATCACTTGAGGCCAGGAGTTTGAGACCAGCCTGGGCAACACAGTGAGACCCCATTTCTACAAAAAAATTAAGAAATTAGCCAGGCGTGGTGGGGTGCGCCTGTAGTCCCAACTACTCAGGTGACTGAGGTGAGAGGATCACTGGAGCCCAGGAGTTGGAGGCAGCAGTGAGCTAAAAAAAACACAAACACAAAAACCCTAAAAACCACACTTCTAAATCCCACAACCTTTAGAAGAAAAGGAAAGTGAATATCAATTCTCAAGCTAAAAAATGACATTTAAAAACCACTGAACAAATCCCTAAGGGATACTGCCTATATTAAAAAATTACAAATGTCTGTATGTTCCCTCCAAAAAACAAGTAAAAGGAAATATAAATACTATAAATGCAAGGAGTTAATAGTATTACTATAATTGATTAGAAAAACACTGAGACCTCGATGTTTAAATGATTTGTTTCACAAAAGAACTATAAATTATCAATAATTGTATCAAAAAGTATTTTTTAACCTATCAGTCAGCAATTTAAATTACCTTTTAAAATGGTAATTACTCAATACTGGTACAGGTATGATGTAACCTTGCCAAAAAAAAAATCTATAAATTGTTCTGATTCTTTCAGAAAATAATTTGGCAATATGTATCAAGATTCTTTGTCTAAGTAATTTTACTTCTTGGAATCTATTCTAGAAATGCCACAAATGAGCATCACATTTCTTAAAATAATCATTTAAAAACTGTGCTGAAACACACATAAAATTTACCATTTTAACCATTTTTAAGCATACAGTTCAGTGGCATTAAGTACATTCACACTGTTGTGCAGCCATTATCACCATCCATCCACAGAACTCTTCTCATCTTGCAAAACCGAAACTTTGCACCCATTAAACAGTAACTCCCCTTTTCTGCTTCCCCCCAGCCCCTGGCAACCACCATTCTACTTTCTATTTCTATGAATTTGACTACTCCAGATGCTAATTCAAGTGGAATCACACAGTGTTTGTCCTTTTGTGACTGGCTTATTTCACTCAGCATAATGCCCTCAAGGTTCATCCAATCAAGTGTTAACATTCACTTCCTTTTTAAGGATGAATAATATTCCATTGGTATATAGCACAGCTATTCATCCATCTGTCGATGACACTTGGGCTGCTTTCTCCTGTTGGCTACTGTGAACAATGCTGCTATCAACATAAGTGTACAAATATCTGTTCATGTCCCTGCTTTCAATTGTTTTGGGTGTACAACCAGAAGTGAAATTGCTGGATCATATGGTAGTTTTGGTTTTAATTTTTTGAAGAACTGCCACACTGTTTTCCCCAGTGGCTGCACCGTTTTACATTCCCACCAACAGAGCACAACAGTTCCAATTTCTCCACAACCTCACCAACATTTGTAATTTTTTTAAATAGCAGCCATCCTAATGAATGTGAAGTATTTCACTGTAGTTTTGATTTGTACTTCTCTAATGATTAGTGACATTGAGCATCTTTTCATAAGCTTACTGGTCACTTGTATACATTCTTTGGAGAAATGTCCATTCAAGTCCTTCACACAATTTAAAAATCAGATTTTTGTTGCTGCAGGAGTTCTGTATATGTTTTGGACATTAACTCCTTATCTGATACACAATTTGCAAGTATGTTCTCCCACTCTGTGACTTGCCTTTTCTCTTTGCTGATCGTGTCCTCTGATGCAGAGAAGTTTTAAATTTTGACGTAGTCCACTTCATACCTACTTTTACTTTTGTTGCCTGTGCTTTTGGTGTCATATCCAAGAAATCACCATCTAATCCAATGTCATGAAGCTTTTCCTCTGTTTTCTTCTAAGAGTTTTATAGTTTTAGCTCTTTTGTTTAGACTTTTGATCCATTTTGATTTAATTTTTGTATGTGGCGTGAAGTAAGTGCCCCACTTCATTCTTTAGCATGTGGTTATCCAGTTTTCGCAACACCATTTGTTGAAAAGACTGTCTTTCCCCATTGAATGGTCTTAGCGCCCTTGTCAAAAATCATTTGACCATCTATGTGAGGGTTTATTTCTGGGCTCTCTAGTCTATTCCATTGGTCTATAAGTCTGCCTTTATGCCAATGCTACACTGTCTTGATTACTGTAGCTTTGTTGTAAGTTTTAAGATCAGAAAGTGTGAGGCTGGGCGCGGTGGCTCACGCCTGTAACCCTAGCACTCTGGGAGGCCGAGGCGGGCAGATTGTTTGAGCTCAGGAGTTCAAAACCAGCCTGAGCAAGAGCGAGACCCCATCTCTACTAAAAATAGAAAGAAATTAATCGGACAACTAAAAATATATAGAAAAAAATAGCCGGGCATGGTGGCGCATGCCTGTAGTCCCAGCTACTCGGGAGGCTGAGGCAGGAGGATCGCTTGAGCCCAGGAGTTTGAGGTTGCTGTGAGCCAGGCTGACGCCATGGCACTCACTCTAGCCAGGGCAACACAGTGAGACTCTGTCTCAAAAAAAAAAAAAAAAAAAATCAGAAAGTGTGAGTCCTCTAACTTTGGTCTTCTCTTTCAAGATTGTTTGGCTATGCTGATCCCTTGAGATTCACTATGAATCTGAGGATGAATTTTTCTATTTCTGGAAAAAACACCGTTAAAGTTTTAACAGGGTTTGCATCGAATCTGTTGATTGCTTTGGACAGTACTGACATCTTAACAATATTAAGTCTTCCAATCCATAAACAAAAAACGTCTTTCCATTTTTTGGTGTCATCTTTAATTTCTTTCAGCAAAGTTTTGTAGTTTTCAGTGTACAAGTCTTTTACCTCCTTGATAAGTTGATTTCTAAGTATTTTATTCTTTTTGAGAGCATCATACTTTATTTATGGTTCTAAATACTGGAAACTACCTTAATGTCAAAGGGATTATCTCACACATCCAGTGAAATATTATGCATCCATCCACCAAAAATACTTATACATTTATATAATGAAAACGTAAGTGAAAAAGGCAGTATAAAACTTTTCAGAAATAGCATGATCATAAAAAGAATCACTTCCAAAATATCAACAGTGGTCATCACGGGGAAGTATGGCTATGGATTTCTTTTTTTATTGCTATATAATAGTCGTACATATTTTGGGGTATGTGTGATATCTTGATACATGCATACACTCTGAAATGAATGATCAAATCAGGGTAACTGGGATATCCATCACCTCATTTATCTTTTCTTTGAATTGGGAACATTACAGTTCTTCTCTTCTAGCTATTTGGAAATATACAACAGATTGCTGTTAACTATATTTCCCTACTGTACTCTCAAATACTAGAACTTATTCCTTCTATCCAGCTGTATTTTTGTACCTCTTAACCAACTTCTCTTCATCCCCGTCTCTCCCTTCCCCTCCCCAGTTTCTGGTAACCACCATTCTACTCTCTACCTCCACAATATCCCCTTTTTTTTTTAGCTCTCACATGAGTGAGAATGTGTATTTGTCTTTCTGTGCCTGGCTTATTTCGCCTAACACAATGACCTCCAGTTTTATCCATGTTGCTGCAAATGACAGGATTTCACTCTTTTTATGGCTGAATAATATTCCACTGTATATATACACCACATTTTTTTTATCTATGCATCTGCTGATGGACACTTAGGTTGATTCTAAATCTTGGCTACTGGGAATAGTGCTGCAATAAACATGTGATGCAGATATCTCTTCAACATACTGATTTCCTTTCTTCTGGATACAGACCTACCAGTGGGATTGATCCATGTGATTATTTCTGAAACATCCTTATATCCTTCAATGTTGCTAAAACAAGCACATATTTCTTTCATGAGAATTAAATGTAACAATTTTTAAAAACAATTTTTAAAAAGAGATATAGGTTAAATTACAGCAGGGAGAATCCCTTAATGATTGCTGCCTCAGGTATAGTTTAAGAACAGAGAAAGGGCTGTGATGGGAGCCGAGGAAATCTGATAGGATAGATTTACTGTGATGGATAAATGAGATCATGTACGTAAAAATACACAAACAGAAATCAGCTGAAATGAGGCATGAAAAATTGAACCCACAAGATTAGAGGATGTTGACTTCTTGCCTCGATCAATTATTAGATGCCTAAATTTTTTTACCATAAGTCTGTCCCCTGTGCATTTGAGTCTATATGCTCATCTAAGCTATAGGGCTCACTTGGTCTCTGGAGCACTTTCTCCATTGATGAAACAAGCTCTTGGCAAATGCGACCCAGAAGAGGCTCTAATGTAGCCACGTCACTGGGACAAGTTTTCATCATCTGCTTGAGGAGGGACCAGACAGAGGGGACAGCTCAGCACAGGGAAAAGAGGCTGCCTTGAATAATCCCAGGCTGGATATTTCCTCACCTGTAAAACGGGATGTATCCCTACCTCCTCCCATTGTTAAGAAGACACTCCCCCTACGGAGTTGAAGTGGACAGCCTAGAAGGGAGCAGCTCCCGCTGGGGCAGGATACAAGTAAATGTAGCTCTGGCCATCACACGCAAAATGCAGGAAGCAGCAGGCACTGTCCCACTTGAAAAACATGGGCTGTCCACCAACAGCGTTTCAGAGAGATCCCTCCGGCTGCAATGTGGGGCTGCAGCAGAGCCACTTAAGGGATTGCTACTTAGATGAACCCCTTCTGAGCAGTCTTCCTCTTACCTCCTGGTGCTATGGCTCTCTCCCTCAGCTCAGCCCCTAGATAATTCCTGGCACCCATCAAATATACTGAATGAATGAATAAATCCGGTGTAGCACCCAGTTCTGATCTTACTAAACCCCCTTGCTACTCTTCACACCTCTACCCTGTGGCACATACTTAAGAGGGATACGCCGTTGCATCCCTTCGAGAACAGCAATTCCCATTCCTCTGGATACAGACCCCTTTCCAGGCCTCCCATGACACACCTGCTGCAGGAGTGGACACCTTTCAGTCACCACCTGTGGTCAGGCCTACCTGCCTTCTGTGCTGGCCTCACAACGATGCCTCTGAACCTTTCCTGAGGCTGTGGCCGCACTGTGAAGGGCTGGAGCCAGTGCCAAGGAAGGGCGCCTTGCTGGTTCAGTCCAGAGTGCCTCCACAACCGAACGTGGGCACACAGACCCACGGGCCTCTCACCAAATACCATAAATACAGTAATCTTTGCATTATACAAAAGTGAAGGTTTGAAAAGGAATTATTCTTTATCCTTTATTGTCTGGGTCCCCCATCACTGTTTCATTAAAAACAAAATGCCTGTAAATACATCCTACTGATGTTATTTCCAGATAGTAGTTTCAAATAAAACTTTCAAATTTTCATTTCTAAACTCAACTGAAGGTTTTATTTTTTATCTCCTCCAGCGATTCTGTAGGCAAATTAAACATGCTTGTATTTCAGTGAAGAAGTTTTATAGTAATTAACAAAAAGGTGGTTTTTTTGAACCTAGAGACCTGTGGCATCATAACCACAGTGCACTGACAGGATGCTGGCCAGCACTATTTTCTTTTTTTAAATTGGAAACTATGGATGATGTATGCTTTGTTGAGTGAGAAATCTAACCTAAAAAATTTGGCTTCACTTACAGTTTAAAATAGACTTTTTCCTGAGACAGATAAAGATTCCTAACATCCAGCTATGTTCAAAGGTTTCCAGGGAACTTGTGCTTGTCAACGGCGAGGACAAACGGCCAGGCACTTGTGCCCTGTTAATGTGAGTGAGTCCTCTGAGTGATGAGCTCGTCCACAGGGAAGCTCAGCGTAGGGACGTGGAACAGATGAAGTGAAATCACCCTAAGTGCTGTGTCCTGAGGCCTTGGCTTACTTCTCTACTTCCTGCAGTGAGGCTGGAAAACCTTATAAACAAAGCAAGTGCTCACACTCCTTCCTTTTTCTGAGAACACAGGAAACCAACGCAAAGTATGTAAAGCATGCATACATCGGAGTGCTTTCATGCTAATTGTTTTGTTTAATTTGCCTACACTCTTACCAGCCCATGCAGTAGGTGAAGTGAGTCATAAACCTCATTTTGCAAGAAGTCTGAGGGGGAGTGAGGTGAAGGGAACCTTGAGCCTGGATGGGTTTTGGCCACCTGAGAGAGTGGTTTCCATCTCTATGGAAACTGAGGGAGGAGGGAAAGGACAGGCTGGGGCCTGGAGGGCTTTTCATTTCCTCAGTGAACGTACTGTATGTTTTCAGGATCCTTGGCAGATGCTAGAATGGGAGACACACACACAGAGTTAACATGAGTAGTGAGTGGTATAACGTGTACAGTGTGTTCTGCAACCCAGTGTCCACCACTGATGCATGGATAAGCAAACTGTGGTCCGTCCACACATGGAATACCATTCAGCAAAGTTCTGGCACATGCTACAACATGGCTGGACCTTGAGGACATTATGTTTAGTGAAATAAGCCAGATACAGAAGAACAAACACTGTATGATTCCACCCGAATGAGGTTCCTACAGTAGGCAAAACCATAGAGACAGAAAGCAGAATAGAGTGACTGGGGGAGGGGAGGGGGAAGCCTTACTGTTTCATGGAGTTTCTGTTGGGGGAAGATGAAAAAATTTTGGCATAGATAGCGGTGATGGGTATACAGCATCATGAATGTATTTAATACCACTGAATTGTACACTTATGAATGGTTAAAATAATAAATATTATGGTATGTACATTTTGCCACAATTTAAAAAAAAGATAAGGAAGGCTTGAGCCAGGGAAGTTCAGGAAACACTTGAGAAGGCAGGAGCAGCAGGGCGCTAGACTGCACAGAGGATGAATATGTTCAAGGAGCGGCCTCTGTGTATGTGAGTGAGTGACACAGAGAGATATCAGAGAGATATTATACACAAGCTGAATTTAAGGTGCTGGGAGAAATCCAGGCAAGGTATGGGGAAGTCTGAGCTAAACATTAAAGTGAAATTACAGCTGGCAGCTGGAAACCAAACCCCTGGTGCTGCCTAGAGAGAGTTGAGCTTGAGTCCAGAGTGACGTCAAGGCCATGTTTGTGGCTCCCAGGCAGTGGAGAGAAGGGTGTGCTGGGGCGGGGGGAGGGGGGCAGGCTCAGGCTGTCTGATAGGGGACCAGCTCTCAATTCCTCACAAGGGGCTGGAGCTAGAATGCCACGGTGGCTCTGGGTCCTCTTGCTCCCCAAGGACAAGGGCCACCCTGGTCATTGTGGTGACCATCTTCCCTTACTCTCAACAGAACAGATGGCCGGTGGAGAACTGGCACCTGCCTTACCAAGCCCAGGGCCATGTCTTCTCATCCTTGTGGGTAATCACAGGAAGACACAAAATCAAAACACGTGAGAGAAGCAAAGACTAATGAAAGCTGAGACCCCCCCCGTCCAGCTCTTTCTAAGCCGACTAGAGTAAGAGCAGGCACTCTGGTAACCTCCTCACACTCTGTCTTTATAACTCTTCAATAGCAAGAGGCCAAAGCTCCTATATACATGCGTAATTCATTTTTAAGCAGCCAAACCCCCACCTTTTTGGCAAAATTTTCACTTTTATGGGAAAATAAACTGCTTTTAACGGGGGTGAAATATTGTATTTTTACGAGAGCAAGAAATATAAAATATTTAACTGCTATTCAAAAGCCAATTTTAAAAAATCCAAGTAAATTTTCCAAACAATAATGTAACAAGTTCTTTCACAAAAGGCCAAGTACTTAGCAAGTCCTCTGCCCCAGGACCTCTCGTGAGTTGATAAATGACATTATTCCACTGTAACTTTGACTTCTCTCAGGCCATCCTTTCTAAAACTGGGAGAATGGCCTCAAGAAACAAAGTCCATGATTAACTTACTCCTCCCATAAGTATCTTTAAAAAAGTTGGTCGCTTCATTTAACATTTAACATTTCTACCTTCTAGACCAAAAATGTTAAATGAAGCAATTAATTCAGAAAAATCTTTCAATCAGCAGGTCTGAAGATACATTCAACCTCACTGTTAAAAAACATTAAAAAATGAAATGCTGTTTTCCACTTAACAAGTGACTAAAGCTTTCAATGATCCCAGGACTGGAGAGGTGTGAGGGGGCGAGCATCGCACACACGCAGGGCAGCAGTGGACACAGCGCCGCCTCTCTGCAAAGTGTTTGCACAACATCTATCAAGGGTTTTTGAAAACTCATACTCTTTTGATCCAGTACTTCCTTTCTTAAAAGACGTGAACAACAATGGTAGCACAAGATTTACTTAACAGCATTGTTTATAATAGCTGAAAAAACTGGGGTACCCATGGAATGAAATAATAACTGGTTGTTAAAAATCATGCCTCTCATTTCCACTAATGGCAGAAACAAGACAAGCAGTACTCTCACCACTGTTACATAACATTTTACGGGAATTATCAGTCAACTCCAGAGAAACACGTGAGAGGTATACAATGAAAAACAAAGAGATGAAATTATCTTTATGTGTAGATGATCTGATTAGATACCTGGAACACCTAAAAGAATCAACTGAAAAACTATTGCAAACATAAGATAATTTGGTAAGAGAGAATATGGAAGCAAGACCCAAAAATCCACAGCCTTCGTACAAACAATTAATAACTATTTGGAAGACACAATGGAAGAGAAGACCCCTATTTACAACAGCAACAATAATAACTATCTGGGCACTAACTTAATAAGAAATGTGCAAAACCCACATGAAGAAAACTTAAAAACACCCTAAAGGACATGAAATTGGACTTGGAAAACAGGAAGACACAACATACTCTTAGATAAGAGGAAGCACATGTCGTAAGATGCCAACCCTTCCTCAGATATTTTAAAAATGTAACGGGATCCCAATAAAATGTCAACAGTAGCCGGGTGATGGGGTGCATGCCGGTAGTCCCAGCAACTTGGGAGGCTGAGGCAGGAGAATCATTTGAGCCCAGGAGTTCAAGAACAGCCTAGGCAACATAGCAAGATCCCATCTCTAAAAAAATAAATAAGTAAAATAAAAATGCCAACAGCTTTTTCTGCAATGAGATGAGCCAATTTAAAGTTCCAATTGTTTGTAATAATGTCAGTATTGTTGGGAATTATTTTAGTAGAATGTAGCCATAATTACATCAATGACGTTAGAAATCAAGATTTTCAGTGTAAGACAAAGAGATAAAACTCTGAAAATACAAGAAAAAAGTGAAAACACTATAATATTAAAATTGAACTGAAAATATCAATATGAATGCATGACTAAAATAATTTATATTTGAACTCCCTCCATTGAAAGTACTGAAAAGTAATATCACTCCAATAGCAATGAGCACTCCTACTACCTATATTTTAGTCTCTAATATCATTTCCTACTGAAAGGAACCAGGGCTCTTTGAAAAATGCTGATTCCAAATTTAGGACAGGGAAAATACAAAGTAAGCCTTGGGGATACCTCACTGTGTCAGAAATCAAGGAATCAAAAACAAATGAGGCTATGTAAAAAGCCTCATAGACTATGAGCTAGTCTAAGGGACACTAAATGGTTGAAATTAGGCAGGAAGAGTAATGATTTTAGTACATTAAAATACACCTAAATCAATGACATTAGTCTGTAACATTATTAAAGAGAAAGCCAGGAAAAAAGCTTAAGTTGTCACCATTTGAGGGAAACTGGTAACTGACAGACAAAGAATTAAGTTTATCCTGCTTTTCCAGTAGGAGCCATATTTTAGGATAAGCAAATATCTCCAGTTGGGAAGGAAAATCACTGCTTTCAAAAGAATGCTAGATTAAACGTTGAACTCTCTAGTGAAACTATTGACTCAGGCAAGGCTTATCAACTGGTATTTAAAACATTAGCATATGGCTGAGGGAGAATAGACACTGGCAGGATGCCAAAATATACACAGCAGAGTATCACTAGTACTTTCTGAATTGCAAAGGGAAACGTAATTGTTCAGTGAAGAGATCAATCTGTCATCGCCTTAATTCCATGGTTAAATTTAAAATTTAGCATCCCTTTGGATAGGCGACCAGAGATTATGCATCTGCCACTATAATGACACTATCTCCTGAGTTACACAGCATCACCTTTGATGTATTTCAGCCAAAAAAGTTCTCATTTACAAGACCCACAGGGAACAAGTAGGATATTCTGCAGAATGCTGGGCTAATTTAACAAGTCAGTAATGTGGTTTAAGGTATTCCCAGACTGGCACTGCCCCCAGGTGTCTGGCAAAACAAAAACAAATTCCTGTTGAAGACGCTACTTTCATTCTAGGTTTCAATTTATTTCAAATATTTGAATACAATGACCAGCATACAATAAAATAATCATCAGGTGCACAAAGAAATAAGACAGCATGAACGAAACATAACAAAGACTTCAGATACCGGTACTACCTGACACAGGCTATAAAACAGCTGTGCTTACACTATTACTATACTTAAAGAAATGACAAGTTTGACAGCATGTGCAATAGAATAAGGAAAATATTTTAAAATGACACCGCAGATTAAAAAAAGAACCAAACAGAACTTTCAGAAATGAAAAAAATACATCTGAAATTAAAAGCTCAACAGAAGGGCTTAACACATATAGACAAACCGAAGATTATCAATGAGGTAACAGAAATTGAGAGTGTTTAGAAACTTTGATAGCAATTTAAGACGGTAATTTTATGTCTTCTGACTATAATAAAAAACTGTGGGTGTATTTTGCATTTCAAACTTTTACAATGATTTATTTTTATTATATTTTATCATAAAATAAAGGACTCATATCCAGGATAAAGAACTGTTACAATTCAATAACAAGATGATGACCAACTTAAAAATAGACAAAAGATATGAATAGATGTCTCATCAAAGAAGATATACAAACGGCTAATAGACACATGAAAAGATGCTTAACATCTCCATTGACTGGGGCGATGCAAATGAAAACCACAGTGAGACACCACTCTTCACCCCCAAGAAGGGCTATAAGCAGAAAGACAGACAATAATAAGGTTGGCCAAAATGTGGACACACCGGAGCCCTCATACATTGCTGGCCGGGGTGTAAAATGGCACAACCGCTTTGGAAAACAGTTTGGCAGTTTCTTAAAAAGCTAAACATAAACTTACCATACAAGCTGGCAATTCCACTCCTAGGCATCTACCCAAGAGAAATGAAAATATAGGCACACACAAAGACTTACATGTAAATGTTCACAGCAGCATTATTCATAATAGTTAAAAAAACAACCCAATGTCCATTAACTGGTGAATGGATACACAAAACATGGTATATCCATATGACTGAATATTATTCAGCATTAAAAAGAAACAAGGTAATCAACATGGATAAGCCACATATACATTATACCAGGCGAAAGAGCCAGATGTAAAAGACTACATATTGTACTATTTCACTTATATGAACTGTCCAGAAAAAGGAAATCTGGAGACAGCAAGCAGATCAGTTGCCTGCAGGTGGGGATGGGAGCGGAAATTGGTGCTAGTGGGCATGAGGTAACTTTTGAAGGATTCTGGAAATATTCTAAAAACTGGACTGTAGTGATGGATGCACAGTTCTACACATTTATTAAGACAATCGAAATTCCCACTTACGATGGGTAAATTTTAAGGTATGTAAATTATGCCTCAACATAATTTTAAAAAAGAAAAATCTATGACTTGAAAAGTTAGAAAAAAAAAGAAAATCAAGGGACGGGCTTGAAGTTATACTCAGAAGGAATACATGGCTTTAAATGCTTTTATTATTAAAAAGCAAACTAGGCCAGGCGCGGTGGCTCACGCCTGTAATCCTAGCACTCTGGGAGGCTGAGGCAGGCAGATTGTTCTGAGCTCAGGAGTTCGAGACCAGCCTGAGCAAGAGCGAGACCCCGTCTCTACCAAAAATAGAAAGAAATTAATTGGACAGCTA